>NNCF01125817.1:520660-569368 GCA_002313205.1 Laupala kohalensis
GAGTTATATAAATAATACAATATTAGCATGCATTAATATATTTGTTTGCATTTCAACCAAAAAAGTTTCAGGAAGATAAGAATTCTTATCTTCCTAAAACTAAACAGTTTTAAATTATATCCTCAAAATGGTGTAACTGAAAAACTAATGAACATCAAATATTTTTCCCTACCATCAGTGTTTTCAAGTCTGCTCTTTCAGCAGGATTCTTCTTCAAACAACTGTCCACAAAATCTTTGAAGGAATCTGTAAATATTCCAGCTGGTAGCTTTGGAGGAGGTTCATTCACTATGTAATCAAGAAGTTCAAAAATTGCCATAGGTCGTGGACCATTTTGTCCACCAGACTGATAATTGCCTGTAGAGAAAGATGGAGAAAATAAATAAGTGGAAAGACTAACTTAGTAAATGACTTTTGTAATAAAATATTATGTACCTAATATTTTACTCAACATGCCAACAATGATAAATATGTCATGATTTATCAAAACAGCGTTTTAAGGTTACGTAAGGCATATTAAAAGCATAAATGACACTTATCCCTTTGTATTCTGGTTAAGATATCTTTTAAAATATTGTCTTTAGCAAAATTTGTACGTTTGACAGTAACAAATATTTCACTGGATATTTTATAATTTGGTATAAATTAAATCTTTGTGAATCGAATTAAATTAGTATAAATTAAATCTTTGTTAACCAAATTTAATGTTTGTTAATCAAATTTAATAACATTAGATAGCAAAAGAAATAATAACAAAATATTGGAAGAAAATTCTTAATTAAAATCACAACTTAGCAACCTGTTTAGTATTTTGTCTAGTGTTTACAATGGGTGACTCCTGAGTTCGAACTTAAGAGATAACTATTTGTCTTCCATTAAATTATTGGGGAACAGCTTGAATGAAGCAGTAAGATTCTGCTCTCCAAAAATTCATAAATCTCTCTAACTTAAAAGCAGGTAAGATGCTGAACAAAATCCCACTGCAAAGTTTGATCTAACTGTTTTTAATGTGTCATGTTAAGTTCTGACACATTAAAAACAGTTAGATTTTTTGATTTGTGAAAATTAGTTAGGTCTCAAGTCAGAATAGGATTTTAACAAGAGAGAAATATACTTGAGCTAATAGTGCAACCCCCCATGACAGATTTCAATGAAATGAGTAAATGAGAAAAACTGTGGAATGTAAAATATTATTGAAGTCAAACTAATAACACTAAAGTTTCTAACAGGATAAGAGTGTCAGAAGTCCCATAACACAGATTATTATGATATAGATTTTACTTGATTTGTCATTTAAAAAATAACCTTTTCGACCATCTCAGTCTAACTTATATTAGTCTGCAGGCCATTTTCTATAAACAACTATTGATTAAGATGGGATGGGATTCGGCAAAATGTTCCCCAATGAATAACTCATGTGTCATATTTATTTATTTATTGGCAACACGATATTTTGCTTCTCATCAATGAATTTGTATTATTTTAAGCTGAAAAAATAAAATAGTATATTTCTTTATATTGTTAATATTTTATATTATAACACAATGTTTTATTATTGTAATGTATAATGAGGTAATTCTGAACACAATTTTCTATTCTTTCACACCGAACATGCCATGTAAAATATTCATTCTGGAAGCCTAGGTTTATAACACAAAGTTGTATCCCACAACATTTAATGAAAAACTTGATGCAAAATGTATTATAACTCACAGGCTGACAGGTTAATTTAACAATTTTTACTAAAAAATCCACATGAAAGCACTACTACAGTAAAAAATCTCGACCTCATTTGGCGCTAACAACTTGAGGAAGCCATTCACAGAACATCAAAATTCCTGCACATCCTTCTCATCAGAGATCAAAAACCAATTTTTGGTGATAAATCCAGTTTTCACACTAAATATTTAAGCATTAATTTTTCATATTTCTAGGATAGGTGCCAAATTATTTTTTGGTCTCATTTTTTAGTACTAATAATGCACTTTAAAATGAAAGATATATAGTGGGAACATTACAAAAAAATTTAATGCGTTAACTTTTGGACAATTGGGAAGCCAGCGGTACTTACAATGAAGAGGAGACTGAGGTACAGATCCATCACCATGGTCAACGCGTTGTGAACCAAAAATGGCCGCCAATGTCTTGGCATCAGGAGGAGGGATGGGGTACATTCCTATAGCCATTTCAACTAATGACAAGCCTAATGACCAAATATCACTCTGCACAGAATAATGTGTGCCCTGCAACCTTTCAGGCTGTAAAGTAAAAAAGAAGAAAAATTTTATAATGAACCATAAATACAATACATTGCAGCAAAATGGATAGCACAAATTTATTATTCACATCTCTAAAATCAGAAATATATAAGAATAAAGAATGAACAAATTATAAAAAACAAGTGATTTTTTCTTCAATAATTTAACATGAGTACCATTCAAGAAACATCTCTGACCCCATATAACCCAATTAGAATAATTCTAAAATATTATGTTTTGAGAAAAAAGTCTCTTTATTATATTTTTCTTTCATGTACACAATTATGAATTTGGTAAAGAATTGTGATGTATGCTACTAATTTTAACAATCATGAAGCAACACATGCATAATTCAAGCATATATAAATTAGTTTTCTTTGTCATCGTCGTTCTAACAATTGTTGAATCGATGAAAATTCCATTTAAGCAGGTAAAAAATAAAAAAATAATAAAACTTAAGAGTATTAAAGAAATGTTAAAAGTACTAACAGACATATAGCTCCTGGTTCCGACAAAAGAATTAGCCATGGAATCTATAAGTTGACCAGACACTCCAAAGTCACAGATTTTTATTTCACCAGCACTATTAACTAAAATGTTACTAGGTTTAACATCTCTATGCATTATAGCATGTTTATCACGTAAGTAACTCAACCCCTTCAATACCTAAAACAGAAAAAAATGTTGAATTTTTAATTTTCATAATTGCACATCTTATTAACTTACTGTAGATTTCTATAGCTCAAGGAAATACATACATCAAACAAAATAGAATTTTCATGATAGAGTGGTGCAGTGGTTAAACTACATTTATTGTGTAGGAGGTAATAATAATTACAATCATTAACAGAACAACACCTATGGGTAATGTGCAGCAGTACTACGTTTATATAGTGGTGAGAAGTGTGATAAATGTACTTTAGATGAATAGTAGCATATACAAACACTGGATGGCCACCTCCTCCTTTCTCTTTCTCTGCCCTATATGTTCAAAATAGTTTTCATTAATCCACAATAAAGAAATTCTATTTATTATCATCATATGGTCAAATATTATGACACTACACCCTGACTTGAGTTACTGTTCCAGAAACTATATTGGTCTTGCCTAGCATAGGACACGAAATTCTGATTTTAAGATGGCGTAGTAGATTTGGCACAGTGAAAACTACAAGGTGTCATTTCTGTCGAGCTAGTGCTGCGATACTAATAAAAACTACTGGTAAATTTAATTTTTCTTGAATAACTTATTTGCTACAAGTTTAGTTTAAAGATGGTGGTGGGAGTAGTTGCACCATAATTAGTGTGTGTAGTAAAAGGTTTGTCTATTAGTAAAGATAAATGTGGTGAATATAGAAATGTGCTTAACACTAGAACGCCCAGCACTCCACTACCCCCTCAAATGCCTGCTGGAGTCATTTCGACTCTGCTATATTTGGGTGTGTTAGCTAGCTCAGAATATTTTGGAAACTGCTCGAGTCATTTACTAAATACTCTCAGCACTACTTTCATCTTTTTCTGATGTAAGCAGAAGTAATTATTTGCAAAAGTGTTTAAATTTACCATTTTTATATGGAGTAATAGTAATATTTCAATTGACTACTACTCCATATGAATGAAGCTGCAGTTCAATTAAAACTAAAACCGTACTGCAATTCGTCGACGCTGGAAAAATAATTTTCCAGTTTCATTTCTATTATAGTAAAGGATGACTTTGATAATAATTTAATATTTGAGTACATAGTCTTCATATTTGTTGAAAATACCCACTTTCTCTTCTACATAATACAAATAAAATTAAATTTAAAATTATTCAGTTTCTTCACAAGAAACACACATATTTATCTTATTTGCAGAACATTGGCCACATGTAACATTTTTTAAAGCATGACAGATGTTGTTTGACCGTCGAATTTGACATTTGCAGCGTGATACAATAACAGAGGATGTTGCATATTTTTCTCCATTCAGTACAATACAACATGATTCTCTTCCATCAATAGCAGAACAAATGCTCTTGTATCGAGATTTCTTCACACTTCGTCACTACAGGGTTTTACTATTTCTGAACATTTACAATATTTCCTGTAACTTTCAAATCACGCACATCATTTTCACAGTTCAGTTCACCTGCTTCACCGCTGTTTTCACACTGAAGTGAAAAGTTTGCCCTATCCTTATCTTCTCTTTCCAGAGTTGCAGATTAGTGTTTTCCCGTATGCTAAAAACTGAAAAATAGAACCAAAAATTAGTTTCAGTGAGAACAAATTCAAATTATCTCTGAAATACTGCCTAAATATTTGTATCAAACAGTAACTACTCACCAGACAGAACACCGCAGTAGTCTGAAGAATCAGAACTGATATCAGGCACAAGGAACTTTTCATCCCACTGAACACGACAATTCACCTCCATCGGATACATCTGAATGAATATTATTCAGTTTTGCCAGCAAATCTTGAGGTGTCAAAGACTTGCTCTTTCGACAAGTCTCTTCAATGAAATCTGTTCAAGTTTTTTGCTCACTCACATTTGCTCTTTGATATACTGATGTTTTCTGATGTCCCTAGTGCCCTATCAGAGACCAAGTATTGTCCTTTCCATGCTTGCGGGTGCTTAAGTCAATTTTACAATAAATAGAGCAAAACTGTTCAAAAAGAGTTCAAGTGCATGTTCAAATGCAATTCTGACATCTGATTCATTCTTGGTGCACAAATTTCATGCGGAAACGACACCAAGATCTCCTCTGTACCTTAAAAAAATTTTTGGGAAATTTTGGAAAACCACCTCTAAAAGGGTGATCAAAGCAAAAATTTTGAGTGTACTGCGGATCAAATCACTCAAATTTGTCCAAACACTAATTGTGAAAGAGGACAAACTTGTATCACAATATGCCACATATTTTCAGATGCTGCACAGATTATGACAGGGTACATGGTGATCATCCTCCCCATCTGACAAAATACATTAAAATTGGTATCAATGTATTAACAATACTACAGACTATAACTTTTATACAGAAATTTCTTCCATACAATTTCAATTAAAAAACATTTCACAAAAATCAAAAATTTCAATATGAAAAATTGATTTTTTCCACGTAATTTCTGTAATTGCTGGAAAACTATTTGTTCTATTATAAATATGAAGACAATTAATATTGTAACCCCTGTAATGATAAATAAATCAAAAAACATTTGAGCTAAATCTGATCATTAGTGACAGAGATAATGAGTTTTATGTAAATGTTCCCATTTTGCNCACCAATATTTTCCCTTTCAAAATCTTTATTAACCGGGTTATTAAGAGGGAATTGATGACTTTAAAAGAAGAAAAAAGTTACCTACACTTGGGAGAATATGGCAAAAGGAAAACCTGACAAGCATGTGGTAAAGAAAACTTCTCAGAAATATAAGAGTGTGGTAAGAATGAAAGCATGTGGTTACGAATGTGCAATGAAAGTTGTGTATATTTGAACTCAAAGGACTGCATCATTCTAGTAAGGGGAAGTAACTTGGTCTACTGTCATAATTGTTTAGTATGTAAAAGGCTTTTCCACTTGCTTAGCAAGCATCATAAGTGCTAAAAAAATACATACAAAAATACAGAATCAACATTTTAAAATGAAATAAAAGAAAAGATACAAAAGAAATTTGAGAACAGAAAAAGATGTGTTTTAGGAAAAGTTGGAGTGGGGGTGGGGTGATTAAGAAATGGAATGCAATGAATAAAGCAAAAGATACAAAGAAAAGCATAGATCAACAAACTGAACCAAACAACCCTTATCTTTAGTTGTACAACTTGTCTCCACCTCAACTGATATCATTCCATTGGAAGAAACCTTGAGTACCCTCATTACATACTAAATGATAGTAGTGAATGCACCTACATAATGCGACCTTATTGAATGGTCTTGTGTGAACAAGGATGTGTCTCTATTCAATCACAGATTTAAAATTATGAATTAAGTTCCACAACATGCACATGTTACAACTTTATAACAAAGAAATATGTTCACAAAGAACCGGTAAAAATATACTTCATCAATTCATTTGTGATACTGTACCTCCTATACTATTACAAACGATTCAAAATCAGTCAAACCATTGAGACATGCATTGGATTCACACCTGGGAAAATAAATAAATAGATCAGTCAATCACAAGACTGGTTAAATCCTCCAGGTTTAGAAATCTCAAAAATAACAAAATATTATCATGTTAAGGTTGGCTAGGTGAATACAAAGAATGGAAGTATATGTCGCACACTCTTCTTATGGTACCTTTGAATTTAGTGGTAATATATTATATAGCTGTACACACGCACTAAGAGTGCAGTTTTGGGTAAGAGTGGATGTTATCTGCAGTTGATGGATATTTCTCTCCTGTCTAATGTTGTAAACATGGACACTTGAATTAAATCTGTAGAGTGGACTTTGGCTAGTACCGTATTTACCCAAATATAGTCCCCCCCTTATTTTAGGAGGCAAATTTTAGAAAAAAACATGAAGTTGAGTAAAATCAACTTTCTAAAAAGTCTTTCTGAAGGGAAATGCTCATTCAAAATTCCATGTGAAATGGTTGGCACTGATAAGTATAATCAAAAGTACTTTAAAAGCTAACTGGTGTAGTTAAACTTCTCCTCTTGACATCGCCAATCCACATGGACTTCGGTTCTACTTCGAATTCTTGTACCACTGCTTTATTTCTATATGTCTGAGCATTATTCAGAACTTGCAGTTTAATGTTGGCGTCGAAGCATCTTCAATCACCCAACTTTCGTTGTGTCGAAGACGATCTCCGTCTCTCGAAAAAATCGTGTCACGGTTGGCACGGCGACGGCAGTCTGTCATTCCTAGACGACGTGGACCAGTTCGGTTTCCACTTCGAATAAGCGTCAAATCCCGCCATCATCGATTGATGTTCTTTGTGTTACGATACGTATACGGCTCGTGTTCGCTTAACTCGTTATCACTCACGAAACTTTGAATTTAGCAGTTTCCCCATCCTAAACTCCTAATATAGTTCCACCCCCCAGGATTTTTGGGCGAAAAAAAAAGGATATTCGGGTAAATACGGTAATCATTTGTATTTTAGAGCCAAAGTGAAACCTATGACTGGTTCAATGGTAGAGCATATCTCATTTTGTAGTGAGCCAAGGATTGTTATTATTGTTGTTTTGTAGTAGAAGTACGTTACAATAATTTTTAATGTTATAGGAAATTGTGTAATCTGTATGTATATTTGTAAGTACAATACTTTTGTGTATTTATGTAAATGAGTATATTGTACCACTGTAGCATGTGTACTAATGTATATGTACAATTGTATGGGTACTAATGTATATTGTACTAATCTACTATTCATGATGTTTCTTCTGCCTCTGCAATAGGAACATTTTACAAGAATTTCTGGTCAGTTTGACATGTTTCCAGAATGAGAGCCTCTTCCATAGGTAGGAAAAGGTGACAAGAGAAGTTCACTCCAGGTTCTTAGAGAGTGAGAATAATGACATTTGCTGAGATATGATAGGTATTAAAATCAAATTTGTCAGTCTTCCATATCCCATCAAATTCTTCCTACAGTTGTTATACTCATTCACTGTCTCTACATCCTGTGTCAGCATAGCATTTGTGTTAGGTATGGCTACATCTAATATGAATTTAACCCTGTCTTTTCCTGAGCAACACCAAATCTGGTCAGTTATGTCCCATTGTCTTGTCTGTCAATATTGTTCTGTTCAATAGCAGATAGAGCTCTGCATTTCCCAGGATAGGGCTAGGATTGTACAGAACAGTCTTCCCTCTGATCAGTCCATACATCAAAACCCTAGTTTTTCATGGACAATCTTGGCAACTTGATAGTAGCATAGCAAATAATATGTTCCAAACAGTGACTCACTTCCGCTTGCACATGCTGAGTGGTCTCTGGCTTCAGAAAGTATCAGCAGCAGTGATCATCCTCCCTAATCCTTCTTTTATTATGAGCTATACATAATTTTTTTATGGATTACCTGATCTTGGATGGCCAACATGAATTCTTCCATTACAAAAAACATCATTTCAAAAATTACAAATTATTTATCTCCTTCTAGAGTCTTTATCTACTAAATCCAATGATGTCAAAGAGCACAACAAACAACATTAGTACAATAAGAATGCTGTTAATAGAAGGGGTGCAAAGCAATTGTGAATATTTTAATAAGAGATCAATTGAAGGAGTTTATAATAACTATAGTTTACTTAGAAAAAAGAAGCAGGATTACTATAGAAGATTTACATGCAAGTTACAAAATTAGTTCCTAGATAGACATCAGCAACTGTTAGCAGTGGTAGTTTTTGGGAACTAGAATTTGGGGGAGTAAAATTTATTCAAGACAATCAAAAGTACCAGTCATTCTGGTGGGTGGGTAAACAGGGAGGAGGAGGGGCAGATGTTAGATAACAAAATTTAAACTTCTGCTAACCCTGCCACCCTTTCTCGTATCACATACTAAAAGCTGCAATGCATGTCTCTTCTCCTTCCTGTAAGGCTGTATGATTCGATTAGCCATGGCAAGTGACATTTTGTGGTCATAATAATTTTCTAAATATAAGTTAAGATAATCACCCCCACAGACTATTGGTACATAGTACCTTCCAAATTATACTCTACAATGAATAATTTAACAGTTCTTAATCAATTGTATATACTGTAGGTCTGATTGTAATTAACATTTATAAAAAACAGAAAATGTTTATACACATCACAAACATTCAATACACAAAGATCCAAACAGATAAATATAAAGATAATAATAATGTAAGATAAAAGAGTAATCACAATGTATATTGTAATCCAATTTGTATGCAATGTAATTGAAATTCAGGTACTATGAATGACTTTCTGTCTAAAGAAGGCAAAATCAAATTTTAGAAATAATAGACTTCTAAATGAATATTTAATTAAAATTGAAAACCCTTCAGAAAATTGGTAGAAGAAAATCATGTTCAAGAACTTGTAAGCAAAATGATTAATCATTGAAACAAATTAACATAGAACAATCAGGTAAGTTGAATTCTGCATTGAAATATTGCATTATAAACAGAAAACTTAACAATACAATATTAAAATTCAAATTTAAAATAATGACAGGTAAATAAGTTTGTATTTTTCAAAATAATGCGAAACAACAATTCATCTTACAGCTGATGTAATAGTCCCAAGAATGGATTCTGGGATTCTTCCAGCCTTCTTAAGGATAAGATCCAAGGACCCACCATCCATGTACTCCATACAGATACTTATTTCTCCATCACTATAAAAATGTACCCAGATTAACAGACTAATTATCAAAGTTAAAATACAATACAAAACAACCAAATTAAATATATGATTATTATATAAATGTATCATACAACCTTAAGAAATAGATAAAAATAATGTAATTATAATTAATTAACTAGGTACATATTTACTTATTTAACCAGAGAAAATAACAAAGTTTTAACTCCTGCAGAGGATAAAATACTTGCAGAGGAGGACCCGTGTGCAGAGCAGGTACATGAAATCTTACCAAATAAGAACTTAGAAATAAAACAATATTTTTACAACACATAAATATTAAATACTATTAAAATACAGTTATTAGTTGAATATAGTCAAAAGAATTTGTGTAAGGATCAAAATAAAATACAATCACTTCCATATTACAGAAAGTAAGCTATTTTTACCAACACACTAAGATCAATGTTGTGAGACAGTCATAACGAAATGACAGTACATGAAGGTACAAGAAAGCATTTAATAACGAGGAGCAATTGTATAAATTGAGTTTTTCTTGTACGTTTTGTTAGGTCAAAATATTTTTTATGACTTGTGAACTTATATTATAATTATTGTAACGTCAACAACGCAAAAGAATATTATAATTATCCTTTTTTCTGATATGAAAGAATTAATGTATTTATATAATAGGATCATAACATTTTTTTTATCAATAATCATTCAATGTTCAAAACTGCATGATATAAGAAACAACAGAACAGCAAAAAGTTAAAGTTATAATACTGTCTTCACTAATTTTTTTATTTTCTATGCCTTATTTATGCGACCTCTGCCCTGCTTTCTCACCTAATTGGCAAGGAGTGATGTTGGCTTTGCCAGGAATTGTAAGGTGCTAAACCTACACTTGTCTACAGTAGGTGAAGTAAATCTCGGATGAAAACCAAAGCTAATTCAGAAATGAAAAAAACATACCCTTGCTCTCTCATTCACTAGTACATTGGGAAGCCAAGACTTAAAAGTGTGGGAGCTTAAAACAATATATTTGGACAAGTCAGAACAAAAGATAGGTGATTATGGTAATCACAAATTAATTTGAATTGTTACTAACAACAATCTACGTCTTCACCAAAATTATTTGTAGTACATAATGCATAAAGGAATATGTAAGTATAATGGAAAAGATGTCTTTATTCAAGAAGTAATACTCTTAAGCCAACAAAATATTAGCTACATGGAAAATACTAAGATCTGCTTAAAACAAAAAACAAAACAAAAAAAACTAAAATACCTATGAAATTGATATATTATTGTGGATCAATGGATGATCGATCTAAGAGAGGGAGGATAACTCAGATTTTGTTGGTACAGCTACTAGGACCAAAGATATGTCAAAAGGTTGAATAACTCTCCAGCAACAAACTTATCAATTAACTAAGATGGTCAATCCATCGACATAGCACCATACGTTAACAGAACCTGAAGGGCTGAAGCCTGGGATTCAAACATTTAACAGTCTTGACTCACCAAGTTCAACAGTTTAGCATCTACAGGAGATTGGAACTCAGAGTAGAGCAATGACATCGTCTGGGGAAAATCTCGATGATGACTGGAGTCAAGGCGCGCGCGCGCGCGTGCGTGGGTGGGTGCGTGTGTGTGTGTAAGTATGCGTGTGTGTGTGTATGTATGTATGTGCCCTAAGGGCTCTAATGATCTTGTTGTTAATGAGCCCTAAAGCCCAAAAATATAAATGTATTGTGTATATATATTATATATGTATGTGTGTATATATATTATATATGTATGTGTGTATATATATTATATATGTATGTGTGTATATATCATTCAATAGACATAATATTAGTAGTGGAAATGTTTAAAAACATTCCTCTGTAATAGAAACAATTACAGAATATAATAACTATCTCAAATTACAGAAATACTTGCCTATAAAATGCTCCATAAAATCCAACAATATGTGCAAAATTGCACTCGTGAAGAACTTTCAGTTCTCGAATGATCTGCTTTTTAATAGCAGGTTTTACTTCTAAGTGTATGAGCTGAAAAAAAATTAGTGTTCATATTTTCAGTTATCTTCATGGCACACCACACACACACACACACACAAAATCAGATTAAACAAAAGATGAAAAATGATAGTGTGCAAAAGTTCTAAAGAAAACTTCATTACCTTTCTTGCCATAATGAGTCCACTAGAGCGATGTTTCACTTTCATGACAACACCCCCGTTACCTGCCCCTAATTCACCAAGCTTCTCAAAGTCATCGTCACTGAGATCACCCACTTTCTCCTTCTGACACAGAAAAAATTCCATCCGCTTTCGCTGAGTATCGTCCATTTCAAGCTCTTCCAGACGTTCTTGAAGCACTTCAATACTGGTTTTCCCAACAAGTGTACTTCGCCTGCAAATATAAATACTAAGTAAAATCACAAAAATGAATGTTACATCAAAAAGTGAAACGCATGTCATAAAGTACAAATAAAATTTTTACAAAAGAAAGACCTAAAGAAGTGCAATTTGAAGTGGTAGGATGTGGCCCATACTTACTTAAAAATGAAAAATTATAGTACATTTTGGAACAGTAGAAGAACTGATAATAATCAGAAGTAAATCTCTTAAATCATGGGATTTGAACCCAAGACCTCCAGCAAGCTTGCTGGAGGTCCTGGGTTTGAAACCTGGACCAGTCCATTTACATTCAAAATAACATCATTAATAATACGAGGTAAAAGTTTCAGTTTTCAGGAGTTGGGAAAGGACAAAGCTGTAAACAGAAAAAATGCTTACAATTCAAATTCAAACTCAGAAATCAGGAATACAAAGTGTTGTAACTTCTGTTGAAATCCAACAAAAGTCATTCCTCCTCATCAATCCAATATAAAAACCAATGAGAACCAATAAGCTTTTTGAGTCACATGAAAACCAAAATTCATCAGTAATCTTAATCAATATTACTTGAACTTAAGCATTCAATTGTTATTTACAAATGAACATCATTGCAAAACTATGTGAAAGATAAAGGTGGAGTTAACCTCACAGCATCTTAAGTAAGACAAAAAAGTTGGCAGGAACTAACAGAAGATAAAAATTATATAAGGAAAGTTCACACTATGAAAAATTACACTATTTAAGAAAACACAGTATCATAAATTCAATTGTGATGATAACCACAGAAGAAATAACAATACACCAGGATAATCAAAAAGCAAAGAACTGAGATAATGGTAATACTTCACGTAACTGCTATCAGGAAAATTCTATATAGTTAAGGATCCATTTGTATACCAAGGACAATTTGTTTACGACAAAGGAGTCAATTAGTTTACTAATGGTACATATGATCAGACACTGACATGACTGACACTAATGAGGCTGCACCATGCAAAGCCAATGAAATAAATTATTTAGGCATAATAGAACAAGAATTTCTAAAGTAGAACAAACAAACTAGATAGACATCAACAGTAATGCAAATTAAGAGGAAAAGCAATAATAAGTTGAATTATCCATGATCTTACAAAGAACCAGATGGCAATCCACAAAATTGTTAGTTCTATACATAAAATGGTCATCATAATTTAGATTTCAATTATATAAAATAGAATATTTTAAAAACACAAAAACTTCATCCTCATGTAAACCTCTCTGTCTTTTGGTTTGTTCCCCACATCATCAGGGGTTGTGGACTGGACTGATAATAAAAGGGAAAAAAGCACCTGAAAAAATTTTACCTGAAAGGTGAACTTTGCTTTAAAATGCAGCTAATGAGTGCTTCAAGATATTTAGTATTTATTTTTCCAAAATATGTTAAATATAAAATACATAATTAACCACTTAGAAATTTAAAACTCTCTCGTTCTTATATTTTCTGAAATTTACCAACATTTCTTTGAATAAGGGGTCTATTTTCTATTGGCACCTCTACCAATATTACGTTATAAGAAAAAATTACAAGAAGGAAAATTTTAGAAGGAGAACAAACCTAATCTGCAACCTTTATGTGCTGCTACAAAATAACAATTAAAATCAAATGAGGAGGAGAAAGTAATTCTAGCTTTGATGAGACGAGTGTATCAGATAAATTTCATGGGTAGAATGAAATTTAAATGTATTTTAACAATGAAGTAGAAAAACTATAAGATAATTTATCCACTCAGCCATAAATACATATAAACTAATAAAAAGGACGAAAATTAATAATTCCAATTAAGAAACAAGGTGGCAAAGTCTCTTTGCACTTATTAGGTCACATTGATCATGTACAATAGGTGAAGCATATTAGGTAAATTTCAACATATGGCACACTTACTATCAGAGATGAGATCAAATCTGGGAGATTTCAGAAGCCTAGTACTAAAATATATGCAGCAAATGGATTTGCTACATTCACTTCATTAGAAAATATAAAACAACCATTCCAAAGCATGAAATTAAACAACTTATGTTAAATAAAAGCATGAAAAATTATGAGCAATAAAAAAATAGTTGAACAGTTAAGATTTTGAGGCTATTTCAACAATCTGCTAAACTCATCTTTATGAACAGTGACCATTTAAATTCTTCTTCTCTTTTTTGACCTCATAGGATCACTTTAGTCAATCCATTATCTAGTCTTATTTGAAAGCTCTGTTTGGGCCTTGTGATCCTCCCAATACTTTTTCATATGCTCTGGTCATTGAGCTCTTTCTTGTGTTGAAAATATTCAGTTTGTGACTTTGTTTCTTGTGAGTGTGAAGTGGATATTCTTGATTTTGTTTTTTAATTTATTCTTATCTGTGGTGTCTCTTGGAGTAAGGTCAATTTCCTTCAAATTCCCTCTGACTTCTCTAATCCACCTGCATCCTGTTGTGGTATTTTTTGACTTGAGATTGTACCAGTTGTTTCAGAAGTCTCAATCCTGCATTCTCATTATGTGTCCAAAAAATACCAGTCTCCTCTTAGTAATGGTATTAGTAATGGGTTCCAATTCTTTGTACACGACTTTGTTGGGCAATATCCACCACTGTCCGTCTTTCTGATATTTTTTGTTGATGCAGGTTCTTCCAATTCTTCTTTCAATCTTCTGTAATTTATCAGTTTTTGATTGTCCGTTCAGGTGGAAAAGTGTTTCTGCTGCATTCCGGTTTCATCCTGGCTTCCGGTTTCATAACTGTATTGTAATGTTTAATTTTTGCATTTATGGATAGGCATTTTTTTCTGTAGATGTCCCACATTAATTTTTGTGCTTTAGCTAGTTTGTTTGTTCTTATTAGGACTGAGGGTTTTTCATTTAGGTTATTTGTTATTATCTCTCGGAGGTATTTGAATTGGGTTACAATTTTGACTCTATTACCATCTATGTTTATTTCTTTTAATGATGTTGGTTTTTGGGGCATAATTTTTGTTTTTTCAAATGATATTTTGAGGTCAATTTTATTTGCTATGTTTTAAGTTCTGATATCTGTATTTTTGCTTCGTCTATGTCATTTGCTAGTAATGTCAAATCATTGGCAAAACCAAGGTAATTTGTTTTTATTTCTCTGCCCATTTTAATTTTGGGGGGGCATTTCTTAAACCATTCCCTCATTACTATTTCCAGAGCACAGTTGAACAGAAGTAGTGAGAGTCCATCACTCTGGCATAGTCCTGTTTTAATATCAAATGGTTCCGACAATTCACCCCTGAACTTCACTTTTGACTTGGTGTTTGTGAGGGTCAGTTTTACATATTTATTAATTTGTAGCGAAGTCCAAGGTGTCGTAAAATGTTTAGCAGAGACTCCCTGTTGATACAGTCATAGACATTTTTAAAGTCTATAAATGTTATCACCATATCTCTGTTCCTCTTCCTGTTGTAGTCCATTATCAGCTTGAGACATGATCTGATGAGGACAACTCCTCTAGGGTCTGAAACCTCCCTGGTATTCTCCTAGTTCTTTCTCCAGTTGCAAACTAATTCTGTTAAGTATGATTTGTGAAAGAATTTAATATGTTATATCTAGGAGTGAGATTCCCCTGTAGCTGTTAGGGTATGTTTTGTCTGCCTTTTTATGGAGTGGGTGGATGATGGCTGTTGTCTATTGTTCTGGTAGTTTTTCTTTAATCCAGGTGTTGACAAGGTGTTGATGAAGGGCAATTTTTGCTGATCTTCCTGCATATTTCCAGGTCTCTGATCCTCTCCCAACACTTTGTAATTTTTCATCTCATCCAGTGCTTCTTAAACAGTATAAACTTCTTTCATTGTGGTGGGATTGATGTTTTCTGGTGGTGTTTTTATTGGGGTGTTGATGTCCAAGTTAAGGAGTTCTGTTGGTTCCTTGCAACTTAGGAGTACATTAAAGTATTTAGCAAGGATTTTTGCATTGTCTTCATTGTTATGAACCAGGCTACCATTTTCATCTTTCATTAGTAGGGCTGGGGTTTCATATTTTTTGAGTTGTTTTTTTAATATTTTGTAATAATCTCTTGATTGTGTTCTGTGAAATTCTTCTCCTATTAATGTCAATATACTTATGGTGTTGTCTTTTTATTCTCCTCAAGGTTTGGATGGTTTCTTTTCTTTGTTTAATTAGATTTTGGAAGGATATTTCTGATTTTTGGGACTGATGTAATAGTCATGCTTGGTGTCTTTTCTCCACTGTTTCATCACATTCATTGTTCCACCACTGATGCTTTTTACAGGGTTTCAATGGGGCCAATTCTTCTGCAATTTGTTTAAGGTTGTTGACTAGGTCTTCAAGTTTATCTGTAATTTTTATTTTTTCAGTGGCTTTTGGTAATTTTTATTATTGATTAGCTGGGTAGGGTCCATTTTTTATTTTAAGATTAGGGGTTTGGTTTTGTTGTTTCTTTTGAGGAGTTAATTTAATTTTAATTTTTACACATAGTTATTCAAACCAGTGTCTAATCCTCAGAGGTCATTGTAGATCTTTTTCTGGTAGTGTTTGTCCATGAAGACATGATCCAGTTGCCATTCTCCTTTAGTATAGTCAGGGAGTTTCCATGTTTTCAGTTATTGAGGTTTTCTTTTGAAATATGTGGAGTTTGAGATTAGGCTATGGTTTCTGCAGAGATCAATGAGTCTGTTCATTTTTGGGCAGGCCATTTTCCAATGATGTCACGGTGTCTTCTTTCTCTGTCTAGTTGGACATTAAAGTCTCTAGTTAATAGCTTTACGTGGTGTTTGGGAATGCTGTTAATGGTCTGATAGGTCCCAAAATTTTTCTGTTTCTTTACGGTCTTTTGTTTTTATTATTAGTAGGAGCATGAGCATTTGTTATGGTGTAGATTTTATTAGATGCCTTTAGACCATTTAAATATTATATAAAATAATTTTAAATATGTAAGTGATGCCTTCCAACGGATCGCTTAGAAATGGGAAAGACAAAATACAATTTTTTCCACGTTCATAAGAAATAAAGTATTTTAGATCATATATTTCTTCTAATTACTAATAACAAAATGTATCTGAAATTGAGAAACACATTGAAAATAATTTCCTATGGAATCACAAACATTTTAAGGCATTGAATAAAAAAATAAAATATAATGAAAGTAAAACACATCATTGTATCTTTAGTTTTCAGCTAAAGGCAATCAAAACCAAATAAATTCTCATACAAGATAGCATCAAGAAGAAATTAAATCAAAAATACCAGACATAAAATTTAATTAAATGTGAATGGAAATACCTGTGAGAACATCCTGATCCTGATAGGGTTACCTTTCTCCTAAAAGGTAAAAAAGTATAAAATACAAAGATACATCTTTCAATGAATAATGATTCTAATACTGAAATTGACACATCAAAATGATTATTACATGCATTGTGTGGCTCAGCATGTGTGATATTGAATGTGATGTTTCTCTTGTGATGACAAGTTTAAAATCGTAAAAAAATTATTGCACACTGATCATGTAAACAAAGTTATACTAAGATATTTAAAGATAATTAAAAATATGGACTGATAATGAAATATGAAAAACATTCTTCCTCATTAGCAATTTTAAGCAAATGTACTTGCATAAGCTACCAATGAGTGTTGCAATGTTCATGAAAAGTACATGTTTAGAAATCAGTCCATTATGCATGTACGTCTAAGCAAATTCACACTGTTTAATACACCTTATCTACAAACACAAATACAAATATGTTCATTAATGCATGTAGCAGAAACAGATGGCTTTTATACTTTGTGATGAAAAATATGTTTCTCTGAATCAAAAAATCAATAAAATCTGCAAGTTCATTTTAAAGTATAATGGTTCTGAAAACTTACTCAGAAGGTGGATCTGTTGTAATTTGTACAGACGGAGACATTGGAGACTGTGCTGGCTCAATAGATCCTGGAGGTAAGGTTAGGTTCAATTTGTTTTTTGACATCATGCAAAAAGTCTACCTAGCGTGGTTTCCACAAAAGTTCCCTCAGATGATTGTCTAGAGTGTTTTAAAGTAAATCCTGAGAGATGACAATTTATTATATGATTTCAGTATACGTCAGATTTCTTCGGACATCCATTCCATAACAAGTTATAAAATGAACCACTTCCCAAAATTTCACTTAATAAAAGTTTATTAAAGAAGCGCGAAGATAGCAATGTTATGCTTCTGCCTGACAACACTTGTTACAGGACGAATTCAAAGGAAATTACCCACCAGCGTCCCCGAAGTCCGTGGATTTCAGTAGCTACCTGTACAAATACTAGGCGTCATATAGTTTTGGGCTATTTTCAAAGTTTTCAGTAACACGTTACTCTTCATGTACGTACAGAACTAATAGACAACTAGAACAACGATTACAAGTAATACATTCGACTATTTACGTTTTTCCTTCATTAAATTGGTTATCACAAAAAAACATCAGATCAACAATTTGGAGACAGTCCCTGCTTCACAAGATAACCACCGCCTTCGACACGCCTTCCGCCCACTTCCACCGGCAACAAGGAAAGGAAACCTACCGAAAACAAATTTTCGTTAGCTCAGTGCTGATTCTGTGCTGAACGGTCAGCTAAAATGCCGACAATTTAACGAGGAAGGCGGAGACAATATTAATCCTTCAAGTGGCAAAGAATGACGTATACATAATGAACTCAACAATAAAATTATATATAACTATGTTAACAACATTTTATGTAAAATAGACATATAAAATTTAGACTAGCTCTTAAAATTTTCAGTGTACACTTTGCCAAGACAATTAGTGACGATCAATTTGAGACGACAGCGGCGCCAATAATAAATAATCAGGACTCACCAAATTTTTAACAATTACATGGTAACATACAACATAAGTTTATTCGTCAATAAAGCAGTTACAAACTGCGTATAGTCCAACCATACGGTAGTTTGGCGGGGAAAAAGTTTTTTTTTCTCATTCGTTCTCTAAGTTTTCGGAGGTGCTGAATCCGAATTTCAACTTTGCCACCTCGTAAACCCTGTGCACTTTGAGAAAAATTCGAAAAAAAAACACTGAATTTTTTTTGTTTATAGCTCGAAAAAATCGTACTTCTAGAAAAAGTATACGAATGCAAAACATCAAATTTCCTACAAGTCCTTAAGTCCTTACGGATGCTTTGTCGGACGAACAGATATCGCGCTAGAGCGTATGAGCGTTGAGCAATATCGCGCTAGAGCACTACTGTATTTATGTCTCAAAATACTTTCCTTGTCACTTTTTGTCATACTCTTGTGTATCTGTTCTCGTTCGTGTTCTCAAACTTTCATACACATTACGAATAAAACAGCGAAAGAAGTTACTATTTAAACAGAGGTGCCCCCCTCTAAACCCTATGACGCAGACCCCCCTGAAAAAAAATTACCCTCCTCCTCTTTGCTTTGACTCACTTCCAAATCATATTCCAAAAATTTAGATATATTTTACAACTTTATCCATCCTATTTACCCTAACTACATATTAAAACCTGTTTGCAAAACCAATGCACATGCTTTGTCATACATTTTTAAGACTCTTATCAATGTAATACGTAAACTAACTTTACAAAGAAAACAGCAACCATTTTCATGCGTCCTATGTTGATGTTGACAACAGCTGCTTAATCTTCTGTGTATAAAACAAAGGAAAAATGATTGCTTGAAAATGGCAATTGTTTGGTACCGTCTTCTTGAAATTTTGCACAGAATCCAAAATAAAACTTTTTTTGTCTTTTGCATGCGTAATAAAAATAGTTTGCACTAAGAAATATCCAGTAGGCGAATCATTCCAACGGTGAAGGGTAAGGATGTTGGTGTGAGCGAAAGGTTGTGTCAGAGGACAACTCTTGGTCAAGACGTTAGGGAACGAGGAAGTGGTGTCAGTGAGGGAGGTAGCCAGCCACCTTCCAATATTTTACAGGCTATACGGTATTACGCACGTCGTAATAAAAAAATCGGTATCAGTGACACAAAACTGAATATTTCCGTTAAAATCTCGCGATTTTTTTCTCTTGGTTACAATACTGTCTCTAGACCACGTGAATGGGAAAATAAAAATAATGTTCATCACCCATATTCATTTTACTAATAAAGGATAAAATTAAATGAGATTACAATACATAATTAGGTTTTGATTTATATTTCAGCAGCTAAAAATTAGGAAAGTAGAAGAAAAGTGTTTGAATTTTTTAAATTTCAAAGAGCCATATTCAGATTCCATATAGGCTATATTCCGATTCATAAGCGTTAAACTGAGATTTCGAGGTTTCTTACGTCTCATCGGATTATTTCACTGGATAAGCACTTCAGATGCATGTCACCTACTTCACTTGTTACCATATATAAAAAGCGAGAGGATGAGGCAATTAGCAAATTTGTTACTCGATTTTAAGAAACGTAGGCCATGAAAATCCTCAAGAAAAACGTTGCATAATTTGTAACGAGAATAAGTGTACGTGACTGCAAATATTCGTGAACGAAATTTATATTAAAGAAGCCAAAATTAAAGTGCAATTCGAGAAACGACAGTTTCTCTTTCACCTTCTTTCACCTCTCTTCTTACCGTAAACAGCACGCAGTGATGCTTGACCAGCGTTTGACGCTTTCTCAGACTACAGCTAGTAAGATTCACTACAGTTGTACATCATTTAAGATATTTTGATTATTCCATTAATTTTAAATATTTTTTGGCGAAGTTATATGTACTTGTCATATCTAAGTGTATTTGATTCACAAGAAACGCAAAAACTAATGTCAACACAGTAAAGACTTATTAATAATCATTCCTCACAAATCGAGTAAAGCACTAAAACAAAAACACGCAGACTCCCGAACGGTGGGAAAAAAGACGAGGTGCAAAATTGAGCTCCGACCTTGATCATGCACAGTAAACTAATACACTGGAGACAAAGCAATGAACTGGCAATGAATCATCAGTGCAGCGGTTTACTAGAATTGCCGTCTGTTGTGTAATCTTACCATTGCAAGTTGGAGAGGCAGGTATCTGTTGTCATTTCTTCGTTCACGCGAAAGCGATGAGTCTCTCGGTCTTTTGATACACCAGAGGTGACCCGCATCCCACGCTCGCGTCTGCGTATTCAGCGGTCTAGATCTCTGCTCGGCATGACTTTTACGATTTATTCATGTTTTGAAAATGAAATAAAATTATTTATCGTGTTCAAATGTGAAGGGAGTTGTGGGTGTAGAAAAACTGTTTTGTTATGTTCTATGCTATGTGAAAAATGCGAAAGGAACATGCGCCAACACCGACAAATATTAAGCCAATAAGGACGGTGATATAAAAGATGATGATCAACCATCAAATACAGCTTTTGTGACGCAAGATATTTTCATAACTCAATATATAATCAAAAATATAACTATTAAGTCACAATACTTATGATCTCCTTAATCCATAAAATGAGAGTTCTGGTCCTTCTTCTGAACAGCATTGTCTACCATATGAAGATGATAAGACCGGAACTTCTACGGCCAAGCTTCTTCGGTCAAATTTAATAATTTGCTTATTCATCATTTAATTATGTATGTATGTAATACATTGTAGGTTAAGCAGTTGAATTGTTGCAAATATGGAAAGTATTTTTAAAAAATATATGAAAACGCAATTTGTCATGGATGATATAGGAGAGGATTGTATTCTAATAATTATCTAAAAGTGCGATTCTGTTTCAAAATAGGTTTACTTGTAAAATTTGCGTGAGTATATGCTCAGTAAAAACTATATTGCGGTCTAGTTCCATACTAAAATAGTTGTATATAATAAAACTTGGAAATATTGCCAGTCACATCATACGTACCAGCAGAACAAGTTTCCAGAAAAAGTAGTAGAAAATAACAGTACATGAGATAAAATCTACCTAAAAATTAAGCAACTAATTAAACTTATTCGTAATTATTTAGTTTATATTCACATAGAAATTACATGTTGAATTATTTCAAATCGTATATTGTGAAAGAACTCTACCCGAGGTGTTCTGGGCATAGCGGCTGCGTCCCATATACACTCAATTTAGGCGCGCTCTGACGTATTGACTTGCGCCTAAAGTGTTCGTCTGACGAAAAATTCTCTACAAATGACATAATTGGAAATAAATTTAATGTAGTTTATTTCTGTGTTGGATAAAATTCTCCATAAGATTGTAATTTTCGAGTTGTAAGCATACAACATAAGAAGAGCTGGTTTATGGGGTTAATTTCAAAATGTTGGTGTAATTCACCACGTTCTAGCGCGATATCTCTGCGTCTGACAAAGAATCCGTAATGAATTAATTTGTAGGGAATTTAATGCACATTATTTTTGCATGTGTATAAGTTTCTCTGGAAGTGTGTATTTTTCAAGTTATAAACAAAAAAAACAACTAAAGAGTATTTTTTCGAAGCTTTCTCAAAACGTACAGGGTTTACGATGTGGCAAAGTTGAAATTCGAATTCAGCCGATATTGGTAAGGTAATCGTTCTCGGTTCTTCTAACACAGCAACTGCAAAATATCATATGGTTCCTCGTACGATACCTATAAAATAACAAAGCAAAACCGAAGATCAAGTGGGCGTTCAGTCCACTTCTCAATCTACGAAATAGATGATGGTAGTGAATTATTATTATTTTACTTCTCTAGAATATAATGTTGTTAATACAGCAAAAAATATGATTGAATTACAGCAACTGCTGTTTCTAGTATGAAAAGTAAAAGTTAAATAATAATTAAAATTTGAATTAACGTGGAATTAATTACACTTTTTTCATTTATTTATTTCTTGTCGCGTCTACATCTTTCGACATTACACGTCATTCACAATACGAAGTTCTTTATGCATTGTGGTGTGAGTTGTCACTATCTTGCTGTCTTCATCTTTTAACATCATTTCAATCCGTTCTTAATTTCCCATGTCCCTTTTATATAATCCTTGAAATATAATCCCTTTTATATAATCCTTTTATATAATCCTTAGATCGTGTTTCAGTGTCTATTAATCATACACTGTGCTTACTTGTAAAATTTCATTTATGGAACTAAATGTTATAACAGTTCATTGTATTTATATTTATGAAACGGTTGTGTTTGTTAAGATCGGATTACCGAAGAGCCATCTTTGATCATACAAAACAGTCATGTACACGAACACAATAATTGCAATAGGAATAATATTCATCGTCCCATGATATAACCGCTCTTTGCCAAAACGGGCCATAAAATTCGGGAATCGTTCAATATAATTCCCTTCCCAAAAATATAAAAAACATTATTAAAATGAATCTCCACAGTTAAAACCAACCTACTGCACCAGTGCTTCTACGATGTAAAATAATTTATTGATTATAATAAAGTTCAAGTCGTCTTGTACGTTATTACACCATTGATGTAGTACTTTCAAAAATACATAGGTTTTTTTATATGTACTCAACCTTGGCACAGTTGTGTTCATTAATTCTGTAACCTCATCACGGTCCGGTTCTCCTTTGGGTAGATGCGAATTCTTTTTACAGACTCGCTAGGCTCTTCCCTACGGGCGGAGTCTATTTGCAATAATTAATCTCGAATTTAGTGCTAATTTAATAGTTGCGATTCATTAACAATATTTTCCGAATAATCTACAGTTTGATAATCATGCGTACTACCGAAATAGTATTTTTTGTGTTTTATTAAATACAAATTAGTGAATATTATAACACGTACCGAACTATTTTTATTGTTAGGAGCGTGCTGAAACGTTAAATCTGCCTCTATTTTTTACCTTAGGGCCCTGACCGGAAATGATAGGATGGACTCTTGCTTGCTTCTGGAGAGTAAAATAGTTTATTGTCCTCCACATGGTCTTATGCAGTTTGTAACTGATTTTTTGGCAATTTATTAAAATTTATTATCATGGAAGTACTCTATCGTTTTAACATGTTTCAGGACATGGTCGTGTCCTGTGATTAGTCCTGTCCTATGTTTTTTATTTGTTTATTTAATGTCTTTTGGCGAGGTTCAGGTCATTCTTCCACCTAACCGTTGAAATTGGAAGAGGGAATTGGGAAGGAGAGATGTTGGGTTACGGGGAAGTCATGGTACCGAACCAACATTTGTCTGGAGGAGATGAGGGAAATCCCAGCTGAAAACCTCACCTGGTTCGGTCGAGCAGGGTTTGAACCCATGCTCTACCGTTAAGCTGGATCGTAGAAGCGAATGCGTCAGTGCTCATGCGCATAACGCTCTGGGCGAGGCGATAGCATAAGCCGTTTCGATGTCCGAGCACACGCATCAATTTTTTGTTAACACTGGAGATCACCCTAGACTGAAGACAAATTTGGAACTCACTACTCAAAAATGTTACCCACCGACCGCAGTGGTAATTTTTAACCCTAAGACTAACTTGAGGTCTCAAAGCGCTCATTCTCCATTGGCTGTATGTAGAGGTTATCCGACCACAAACAGCCTATGGGGCACTGATCTGGTTACGCACAGCACAAGAGACAAGAGGCGTGATCAATCTTTCAAGTTTACAAAGATTGACCTGTGTTTGCATCACTGAGGCATTTCGTAATACCGCTACTGCAACACTTGAAATGCTAGTAGGCTTGGCGCCACTCAACACATACCTCAAAGCTGAGGCAAAAATAGTAACCTCACAATTTCCTAGCACAGGCAATTGGCGGGAAACACACATATGGTTTGCCACTCTCATTGCGGATGCAGCGCTTGAAGGATCAGTCCTGGACATGAGATCTGATTTCATGGCAACTGAGTCCTTCCGCAAACCGTTCTCGGTCGAACTGAGTGCCCGGACTGACAACCACTGTTATCCGACGCGGACCGCAATCCAATTGGTGTTTTTCATAGATGTCCCTCTCGTAGGAACTAGCACTGGATTTGAAGTGGTCAGTAAAACCCCAAGGATATAAATGTACAGTAGCCTGGGAGGATACTGCTCAGTATTTCAAGGAAAAATACATGTTATTCTTATCTGTGCACTGAAGGTGCTTAAAAGGGTTATTCCAGAAAGCACGTTCTGGAAAACAAACATATGCTATGCTAAATATGAATGAAATTGACTCATCCGTTTAGTAAGAATCGGTGCGAGCTTTAATCGGTTTTCGTACACTTACCCTCCCATCAAAGAACTATCGTTTACTGTGTGAAGTGTGATCCACCCCGCGCGTGTTCTCGCTACAAAATATTTCCAGTTGCCTCAACTCTCAGAGGCTCCGCGCCTAGGATGTGTCACATTCTAGATGTGCACCCTCACATCTCGGTCAGTCACCCTATTCACCCCCAACTTTGGGGAAGGGTCGCCGAAGAGGCAATTCTAGTTGCTAAAAAAAGACAAGCGGTACTTCTTTGACATGAATGCACTTTGAGAGCTTAAACAATTCCGTTGTCAGAGCGAGAGTATCATTCGCACATTTTAAAGTATTTGATTGTGTTTAATATTTTTATTACTCGAGTGTTTTGAACTTCTTTACTTGATTTTAGGAGCAGGTAAGTGTGCGAGTTTGATAAAATGGATAATTTACTAAAGAGAGAATAAAAATCTTGTTCTATAGTGGGATGGAAACTTACGAAAAATCTGTCTCGACTGATCAAAACCTTAGTGTTCAAAGGCAGTATATTACATGAATAAATTATAAAATCACTTTCACTTTACATTTCTGCATGGATGCAATAATTTTTTAACATTTTAAAGCTTGTTTTACGTTGTTTCTTGTCAACTTGATTGTAAAATATTGGTACATTTTGTATATATTTTACTTGAACCTTTCTATATAAAAACAGTAGTGTCACATAACTATTGGTTTCACTCTTCCTCTAGCAAAAAAGTCTTTTACAATTCCGAAAAAAGAAGAGGGTAAAAATATAATGTACATTTTCTTCACATGTAGCATAAAGTTTCATAAAATACTGCAGTTCATAGATTTTGTTTCTCAATTTAAAAGATTTTCAGCACATAATAATAAAATTGCGTTATCAAAATGTTTCCCTTATAAAAAATTATAATTTGAAAATTAAAACAAATTACTTGATTTAAACATTTACTTTGGGGCGGAATTCACACCGCGTGGAAGTTCCAGTTTGAGGGTTAAGAAACATAGGCCACGAAAATCCTGAAGAGAAATGTTTCATAACTTGAAACGAGTATAGGTGCGCGTGACTACAAATATTCTTGAGTAAAATTTGTATTAAAGAAGTCACTACCAACGTACAATTCGAGAAACGACCGTTTTTAGTTCACCTCTGCTCTTACCTTAAACCTCACGCAGTAAGGCTTGACGCTTTCTCAAACGGTTCACTACTGCTGCACTTCACTTGTTATTTTGATTATTTTTAAAATTTTGAAGGTTTTTTTAGGCAATGTTCTATCCACTCGTCAAATATAATACTTCTATTGAACAAACATTCTAACATAGGCATTCTTGTACGGTTTGTTTCTATTGAATGATTTTAAAAAATCTATTGTCTACACAGTAGAAATTCATTAATTTCATACAAATCGATAACAAAAACACGCAGACTCCCAAACAGCGAACTATGGAAAAAAAGACGATACACAAAATTGAGCTGCGACCGTTATCACGCACAGTAAATTAATACACTGGAGGTAAAGAAATGAATCTTCAGTCCGAAGAACAATGAAACGTTTTCTTGGTCGGCTGTCTGTTGTGAAGTCTTACCAGATACTGAGGAAGGTATCTGTAGTCACTTTTTGCTTTACGCGATTGCGATGAGTCTTCCTGACTTTTAAGGCAGGGAGGCAACGCAAAGCCAAGTTTACCTTCCTGACAACTTGCTCCAAGCTAATGCAGCTTTGTAGATGCATTTATAAGAGTACACATTTTTCTGTTTTAGCCAGTTTCTTTACTTCGTTTATGATTTTTTTTGACCCAATAGAAAAAGAATACATATTTATAGAATGTGGCAAATAGTGGCTGAAATAGTTCACAAAAAGGTAAAACATTGGAAAAGTGAAACTGATAGCTTTCATACACTAGTTGCAAGGACTATGCTGCAATAAATATGAATAAATGATTCTGCGGAATTGATTTTAAACAAAGAATAACCATAAATAATATTTGGGCAAATGAGTGTTATAAGACCTTAACAGAACATAAAGGGCTACAGGAGCAGTTTAGTAAATGAAAGGATATTGTGTAGGAGGCATTAGGAATAAAAGTGTTTGCATTCTTTATAAAAATAATTTAATAAGTCTCACTATTATTGAAGTTTTAACAACTCATGCGTAACCATGTAGTTGGTCTGCTGAAGAACGAGCTGATTAGGGTTGGATTATACAAATATCATTTCCCACATCATACAAAAAGGAATGTGGGAAACACTACACAACTCCTCAGTATTCTTGCTCTAAATCCAATGACAAAATAACAACTAAGGTTTAGTGAGACTTTGAGAGAATGTACTTGTGAACATGAGGAAAATGCTTTGAGAATTTAACATTATTTTAGTATAATAATGAACTGTTGCAAAATTGAACAATAGAAGAAGAACACAACTGACCACAGATACAAATTTTTTGCACTTTGCTCAAAGCAGGACTAAATCTCTCTATAAAACAAAACAAAAAATTCCAACTAGGTAGAGAGACTAAAGACAAGAATAATATTTCAAAAATGAAACGTCAATTCTAGAGTATTTTCTTTGCAATCACTGTACTGGCATTTAGATACCATTACGAATAAGTCGAAAACACAAAATTTAACATGCATAGCATCCACACCGTAGCTAATTTTTTCCCTAGATCACATGCGGCAATTCTACCATAAGCTAAATTCCTCATCATTGATGGACATTATAATCGGATGCAATTACTGACTAATGTGGAGGCAGGATTTGGAAATTATTCTAACCAGTTCATTTTTGAGTATTTTCCTTGATGGTACAACAGCATTAATTTTCGACAAATGAAATATATTCTTCTACTCTGTAATATCAGATTAAACCAAAAATTTAAGTCATGTGACAGCATATTTTTCCTTACATAGGTGCACTACGAAATCTACTGAAAAACAATGATTTTAAAAAATATATAAGCAAAGAAAGTCCTTTAAGAAGAAACCAAAGAACCAATGTTACACATTTAATTATTAAGAATCCTAATTCCCTGTGCATTAAATAATCTTTTCATAAGCAGCAATGAGAATCTAATGGCCTCTATACAAACATAACATACACACTAATTTGATCATTTATTTTGCCAACATGTTAATATCATATGATATTTCAATCCCACTTTGAGTAAGCTTTGAAATGTTATTCTAAGAACAATGAAAAGATTTTCCCTATGTATGTATGTATGTATATATATATATTAGTTACAATTGTTTAAACTGCACTTTCATACATAATACTTTATGCATGAAACATTTAACACTCAATATCACCGGGAGAAATAAATCATGATAGAGTAGCTCTACAATTTAACAAAATCAAAAGAGTTCAACCTCCTCCATTTAAATTAAGTCATTAATGATACTGAAATAAATAATCAAATTAACATAAATGTAACTGATATGCACTGATGAACAAATTCTAAATTTTTACCAACTTATTTCTGTACAACTATTTTACCTCGGTTAAAATTTCAAACTGTTATTTTAAGTCCATTAAACAATTTGGAATATCAAGTTAATAAAAAATTAAGTCCAAAAATTTATGAAAGTTTAAAAATAAATAAATAAACATAAAATTCATAATTTACACAATTTATAAGGCATACACTATATAGAGGAAAATGTCAGCAAATATGAGAATACAATATGATAACAATTTTAAAATCGAAAACTCTAAAATGTATTGTGTAAAACATTTAGTAATAAATTTTCCAGGGTTTGTAAATATATACCATTTAAATTTAAAGACAACTTGCATTGTATGTCTATTGTAAGAGTAAAATACCATTCAGGACTACTAATGAAAATGATTATTCACATCTATGGAAAATAAAATAAATGAACAACTAGAAGCAAATGGAGTTGCATGAAAATTAAATACAATAGGATGTAGAAACCCAATGAGCGTAAAAAGGGCAAGCTCCATAAATTAATTTTATTGCTAGAGATAAGTCATATCTCACAATGTAAAATGTATCAGCATGTTCTCAAATATTGATCAGCATAAAGTTAATTGCTCTAATTACGTATAGTGAAATAAAGTGGTTTTACATATTAAAACTTGTTGCCTAGATCTGTACAAGTTACTACAATAATAGTAATACACTTATACTTGAGTATCCAATACTCTTAAAGAGGGAAATGTACAAAATAAATTACAGTTACATTATCAGTATTTCATACTGTACAATCACACATTTACATATGTTGTAAATATTCTGATGCCTCAATACACTGAATACATTAAATGCTGCACTGGAGATTTTAACAATATAAAAAAATTACAATTGGCTAAGCCACATTTGCTAACACACATTCAAAATGGACAAACAACAAACTTGGCATGCAGAAAAATAGTTTTTCCCACTTTTTGTGACTAGCATAAAAATAGACTTTCTTTTTCACCACATGAATATTTATAACACTACAAAAAAGAAAGAAAGAGAAACTGCATTTTCTTTAGCTAAATAACTGTATCAACTCTTTGATACATTCATTCTTACTCAACAGAAACCAGTACAGTTTTAGCAACCTTTTGTACTTTCAAGTTCCCTTAAATTGGCTATTTAGTTTTGAGGCAAATGTCTACAATTTGATTTCTCACACACACTAAATATACAAACATTTGTCACAAATATACACCATTTTAAAAAGAATTTACATCATTGATCATAAAACCCTTCTAGAGATAAGCTCCTGGCTGAAGGAGACAATAACTTAAAATTACGAGGTAAATTATGAAGCTTATTTATGCCAATATGGCACTTAATGAATAATATTTACATAATGTGTTCGCCAGAAATTTAACTCCTGCAAGTTTCACAATCAACATAGCAGCAATGACCAACATGCTTCTTTATACAATATATATATTTTACATACTTAAAAATTCTTAATTTATCTCATTTTTTATTAACTTATAAGTTATTATTCTCTCAGTCATAAGAATAAAAGTTAATAGATGTCAACAGTCACATATTAATTTACATTTATAATAGAGTATAATGTTGATGGGTCTGTTTTAGGGAATAATCTGGCACAATAATACCAGAAAATTGTTACAAAATAACAACGAATTGGGAAAGTGAATATAGAAAAAGGAGAAAATAATCGCAGGGAGGAACCCAACAGTTATTGTAATTCTAGCTGCGATTAAACAATCATTCCAAAGTTATATGAAAATAAAGAAATTCCGAAAAAATATAACATATTTCAATTTTGTAAAGTTTTTCAGCTTATTAAATAACACAAAAATAAAGAATTATAACCCAAAAATTTAGAGTTCACTTTAAGTTACTTAACAACATTCTTTCGAATAATAATAAGTTAACATTTTTTGTCTTTGCAAAGAGTATTTATTGAGTCAATCTGTCACTCAAACTCACATGAAGGTCTAAGGACTTAGAGCATCCCTCAGATGGATATAAAACCAATTCTGACACACTTTCTTAATATTCTTCCTATGATAAAGTAAGTACCATATTCAATATACTCAATCATTCACTGGTCAGTTACACCATCTGAGGGAGGGGGTTGGGAAAAACGTCACCTGTCCTATCCTCTTTCCAATATTCAAATCTTCCAACATATCTTTCTAAACCATTCACAAGATTTGCAATCTATTATTTATACACACTATTAAAATACAAGTATCATATACAGATATCCAATAATTCAATCTTTCTACATAAATAAAATGCACTATAAATAAAAATATACTATAACATATAGTATAATGTTTAACTAGTAAATTAAAAAGGAAAGCAGTAGAAGATTAAGGAAAGAAAAATTATCAAAAAGAACATAATTACAAATATGAACATCTGTACACACATCAATACCAACATACATTTCAAGCCACTTATAACATTCTTCATCCCAAATCATAACCCAAAGTTAGCTTTCAACAACATTCGTGACCCAACCCCCTTACAGTAGCCATTCTCAAGGGTTGAGGACACTCGTTTTTTTACGATGTCTTCTACCAGGCTCGAGAAGAAATGACAAGTCCAATGGCTGTTTGCTCGGTAATCGAGCCAATAGCCTCAAGAGGATTATATTTAAACGCTGCTTCTGGCTTTCTCTCTGGGAAAACAAAAACAGTTTCATTAAGTATACAAATGAAGTAAGGAACTCACACGCAATAATAGAACATGTTGTGATCTACACATGCAATATGTACACAAAAAGTTGAAATCAGTCAGTCAGTTTTATCAGACAAACTCTCCACTAATTTTTTTTGTTTTCAGGGCATTTTAGAGGAGTCCTCGCTCCCATTTTTAACAATTACCAATAAGTCTCCACAACCTCTGGTGGTTAATGGGCAGATGAATTTTGAAATTAAAATATTTTTTGACTGCACTTAAAATGTTGAAAGTCATCTTGAATACATTAATTCTCAATCACTCCTCAATGGTCAATAACTTCAAACATGAGGTCTTTTAATTATTCTTCAGTTAAATCACCACTCCATTCCATTTCATGTTAACATAAAAGAATGAGATGCTACCACTGATTTTTTAGTTGGTCCAATAGGCCCAAAATGTTTCTTCTTCTTGTCAATGTTTATTCCTGTCTCAGTATACATTCAATTTTTTAAACTATTGCTAGTTAAACAGGCATAACTAGTTTTTACAAAAAATTCTTATTCTTTTTTATATGTTCTTACATATCATTAGTTTAAAATTTTAAAAATATTTAAAAAAACAATAAAAATGTAATTTATAAAAAAAGTTGAATGTGATAATTTAATATTTTAGTGTTTAAATTATATCAGAATTATATTTCAATTATTATTATATCAGACTATCAGTAAATAAAAAAATTTAATACAACAAATCAATTTGCTATTCTGTTATGTTTCTACATTATTAGTTTACTCTCCTCCACATGTCACACAGAATTTGTGACAGCTTTTTTTAAACAAAAAATATTTATTACAACAAGGGCATTCAGAAAACTGTTCAGAAAAGTAAACAATTGATTACATAAACAAATATGTTTAAAAAAATTGGAGCATTCTTAGTAATCACCTACTTTGGCAACTGGCACTTCCTCTTCATCCTCATTGCAAGGTGGAGGTTGAGCTACAGAGTTAATTTTGTTAGAATCTTCCTCTGTTGCTCTTGATCCTGTACTGCGCCCTCTGGCTCGAGGAGCCACAGGGCCATGAGGCTGCAAAAGAACAAAAGCATATATGATCTCTAAGAAACAAAGTAATTTCCACTATGTATTAAAATCCTTTAACTATTAAAATACTCTCAAGCCAATTTTCCTTGAAATAAGTCAACATAAAATACATGACCAGGGGTTTTTCACAAAAATACTTGTTTGTAAGAAACAAGTTTATTTTCACAGTTAATTAAAATATCCTGACAGGTACACTAGTAAATTACTAATACATCTTTGTGAACTTGTAATACAGACAAGCGAATTCTTACAATTTTACAAATATTTTACTTAACTAACATGAATCTCACATAACTAACAATGGTAGATGAGGAATTTGTAAAATTAACTTGTTACCCACTTCCTCTGTTATTTCTTACCCAGCAATAAACATAGGTTAACTGTAGTACAAATGAGATAGTTAAGTTCTTACTGGAAAGATATTCAATAAAATAAAACAAATCAGGGATCACCAAAACACATATTTCAGCAAAAATCTCGTTTTCGAATTTTTTCATGATTACAATACTTTCTATATACTACGTACATGAAAAGTAAAACTGTTAGAATTGTACAGTCTTCAGAATGCAAATCTGGCTTATAGGGCTCTGGAACCTTGAAAACATGCAGGGAAACTTGGAGTCATTCTAATTTGATTTAAATATATAACATTAGGTTAAACTAAAAAAAAATCCATTATACACTAAAAAAAAATTGTTCCCCTAGTATTCTTTTCTTAAGGAGGTTTCACTATAATTTTATAGCAACATGCACATGTCACAGAACACTTCCAGTTACTTGTGTCACAGTATATGTAAAATAACACAATACACCGACAAAACAACAATGTTACTGAAACAAGACTTACAGTGTACGTTCTCTGAGGTTTGAGTCTTCGATCAAATGTTTCAAATGCATATGCTTTTGTGCAAACAGTATGACGAGGTTTAGCAATTTTTGTGAAAAGGTGAGCACTTCTATCAACCCTGTATTCACATATGTATATATGTTCTTCAGATGCTCCAACAGGTCGACCTTTAGAGAAAGTATTAAGATCCAACACCCAACAATGACCCATAATCAGGTCAAGGGGTACAACTTCATACAATGGCACCCTCATCACTTCATTAGGAAAAAATTTCCGTGATGGTTCATGATATGTTTCATGAGGACGAAGGTAATGATGACCAAATGCAAATCTCTCCCCTCTGAAAAATTAAAACCAAATTTTATAAAATAAAAAAACTAGCAAAATAAAGGAGTTTTAAAGAAGAGAGGGACATACTTCTCATCTTTCCACAATCTCTCAATTCGAAATATATCAAAATCTGTATACTTGTAATCCTTTATAGTTTTGTATGTATGTTTTGTGGGAGGAGATGTTTTTGGAGCATTTTCTTCTATCATGTCTCGTAAAACATAAACGGTATCTCCTGAAAAAACAATTAACACCAATGAATTGCTTGATAATGTGCATGAATACAATTAATATCAGAAAAGTTTGTTTTCAAAACTACAGCAATATCAATAATAAAAATACTTGAAATGCATTTATTACAAAAATATTCAAATTTTCAGGACTCATTGATTACATAAAACACCTGAAAATAAAATTTTGGTTTCAATAACAAACAAACAGATGGTTTGTACAGTTATTCTATTAATGAGGGATCTAATCTCAATTATAAATGAAAACAAAGGATAAACCTTGTTAACATTTTTAGAGAACAAAGCAATATATCATTTAGCTACTGAAATACCTTGTCGTAGTTGCAGATCTCCTCTCAGAAGAGTGATGTAGTAAGTGAGCCCAGGAGTTGCATAATGTGGCTGCGGGGACATTATTATTTCCAAATCCACCTCTCTTGGTGAGCACTGTTCACAAAGGTAACGTTCAATTCCTTCATCTGCTCGTACACAGTCACAGTGTTGCCACACTAAACATCGTTCACACTGAATCATCATTCCCTCATCTTTGTACAGTCCACATATACATCTAATGACATCCTCTTCTTCACCACCTGAGTAAAAGAAATTGATTGATTATTGTAGGAAACATCATTGTAAAATGCATAACCATTTCCTTTAATGATGTCCAAAAGGTTTATGTGAGATTTACCAGGATCATGTTCTGGGATGAATGATGCAGGAGGACTTTCTCCCAGTATTTCTTCCAGTTGAGTTAGAAAGGCCATCTTTCCTTCATTGAATACTTTCCTTAGACGAGCAGCAGTAATCCCCAATTCAGATGTTCTCCCAAAGAACCGAACATTATTGGAAAACAATTTCATCATATCTTGATCAAATGAATCCACTGTTTTATAAAAGCCAGTGTTAATGTTTTGTTCCAAAGTACCAAGATCTATCGGATCACTAATTCGCTGGAAATATTGCGGTAATTTGCGTTTTGAAGGCAACGTCAAAAATGGAGCTCCTAGCATTTCTCCTTTTTCATCTTTAAAAAGAAAGAATTCATGTACTTTACTCCTATACAGTTATTATAATACATACGGGAAAGAAAGATTTGGACACAAAATAAAATACCTTTGGCTGAAACAACTACATTATATAAGTCTCTAAATACATAAGCAAGTCGAGCTGTTCTAGTTAGTTCTGGATTGTCTTCTGCTTGTGCTAATCTACGGGTCCGAATATTACGTGGTGTTGATAGAGCATTTAATTGAGTTAAAAATACATCAGATTGTTTCACTTGAGCTCGAGGATAACTACTGGACACTTGTTGCTCACGTCGAGATGCTTGTTTTAGCCTTTCCCTTAAACGCTTCACCTGCAATTAAGGCAAAACTTACACACACTCTCTTTAGCAATTCCATCATTACATACAAGCACTATAAAAGATAATCTTCATTTGAGTAAAGAGAAAGCAAGAACAGATTGCAATTGTCTAGGTTGAAAGAACAAATTTAAGTTATACCTTTTCCAGATTGCGAAGCAAGAAACAATGGTGTAGCTGAGCAAAACACCTTTGTTGATGAGACATAGGTTTAACAGGCATAATATAATTATGCTTTTGACTTGTACTACTTTCTCCCATCCTCTTCTTATATTTCAACTTAATGTTGCTGCAGCAACTTGTTGTGCTGTTTTTTCGAGCATTTTTACGGGGTCGACCTACCAGTCGCCGCTCATTTTTCTCTTCCTTATCTTGGATTACAGATCCATTCACTCGCTGTGATTTGCCTCCTATAACACCTCTGCAATTTGCGGCACCACATTTGCAAGTCTGAGAGAAAGAAAAATTGACAATAACAATCATTCTGATGATTATAGAGATTCTTACTCAAATTTGAGTAATAAAACTTTTCACAAAATGGGAAATGTTTAGAATTCATAAGATACCCTATTTACTCATGTTTTTTATGCATTCTCATTTCTAGGACGATTTTCTGAATTTGTGAAGTTTCGCAAAAATTAAGCAGGTTAATCTTGACTTGAAAAATTTGCTGTAAAGTCTGCTAAGGCTGTAAGAACAAGGTAAATGTCACATATCACGACCTGTGACCTGGCCAAGTAGCAGGGCTTGTAACGTGGCAGCAGTTTCAATGTTACATGGCCTATTACCAGGTGCACACATGGTTAATTCCCGAATTTTGGGAGTCCAAGCTTGGGAGGCCACCCCAGGTGGCAAGACGACTTCCATTACAACAGAGCAAGTACACATATTTCACCAGAAATTAATGTTAAAATTCATGATTTTTCGTTGCATAATTTACACATCCATATTTTAAGACCAATTTCTTCTTCCAATGAATGTGCAAAATATGAGTAAATATGGTAAATGCTTTTTTTGAGCAAAATATTTAACCAAACAAATAATAAATTGAGCCTCAATTTACCTGGCCTTCAGCTGGATTGAAGAGTGAAAAATTATAGTCGTAAGATAATTCTTCATGGGACTGTATATCCCTCAATGCAAACAATGCCATTCTGAACAATCCATTTACACTCCATTTCTGCATTTCACAGTTTGGATCACATGAATGATTTACAAAGCGACCTAAAAGCAACACCAAAACATTTAATCATGGCCATTGAACAGAAGAAGAGAATAAAGCACAAATCAATAAAAATCAAATAATAAAGGTATACTTTGTAGATGTAAAATGTAAATATATTTTCATAATTCCACATCCAAACACATAACTAGAACTTGAATTAATATACAAACTTTTTATTCATATAAACAAAGTATTTCAGAAATAAAATCCAAGCAAGTACAATCAGTACCCACCCACAAACACAAGTAAGCTGATACTATAAAACTAATACATTCAGGTTTGAAAATTAATTGAAAAAAAAAAGGTTACTTGCAACTAAAGTTGCTTTCATTACATTTGAGCTGTGTTCATACCCACAGAAAAATCTATATAAACTTTAAGCTTTCCCTCTCTAAACCCATGATTTAAAATTATGAGGTTTGTGGTTTTTTAACGAATGCTAAATTTATCTAACAATATATTTAAATAAATTTAGAGGTATACAAAAAAGTTAGACATTTTTTGATACATGGAAGATGAAAAATATACATAACTTTCATAAATACTCAACTCCTCCATTGATAATAATAATAATATAAAAAAAGGGAGCACTTAAAAGAAATTAACTGTACTAAACTCAATTATTAGCAAATGTTTCAAACACTTTTAATGGAATAATTATTATTCACATTCATATAGACCTCTTGAAATGAAAAACTGTAAATAATTACTCTTTCACAGTATCACTTGCAAACATATAGTTTGAAATACCTTCTCCACCCATCCTATGCCCATCTATTACAAGTCCTCCGTCCAGGTTCAAACAGTAATGATGAGTGTCATTCACATAGCGTGTTGCCATTCGATCTTTGAATTCTTTCTCACTGACAACTTCTCCCACATACTCCAAAATGAATTCTCCAGACTTAATTGCATATTTCGTTTTGACACCCCAACCCTGGAAAAAAATAACATTAATTTATTAACAAGCAACTTGTTCAATAAACAAACTTTTCTCACAAAGTCAAATAAAAAAATTAATATTAAAGAGCATACATAATATTAATACAGCTGAGAGCTCGGAGGCCAAGGGTTTTTTCCTCTTTTCTTTTTTGAGAAATACACTGTCATTAAATACACCAAAAACACTATGGCCCAAGGGAATAAGGGTTTTTCTGTCGTGTTGATTTCTATCCTATTTCAGCTGGATTCCAGGGGTCACAAGCAGGGTATTTGTAATTTAACACAATCTTTCCAAAAAAAAGTGTTTTTTTCTCAGTCACTCGCTTTAAAAAAAAAACCCTCCCAAAGAAATAAAATAAAACCCACATTTTTTAATATGCCAGTGATATGATTTTATGTTAGATTCATACATACAACGGTACATCATAATTATGTAACATCATGATGTATTTACTTTAAAAGTCTTTTATAATGTTAGTGACCTAATAACAAAAAAATTGATGAATACAAAAATTTAGACTTTTACTTGGCTTCTAGGACCTCCTTTTAAGAGAATTTTAAAGGAAAAAAACTAAAACATATTTGGTTTATCATAGCTGAAAAAAAAAAAGGAACAATCCACAAATGGTCATAAGGAAGCTATTCTGATGATCATCTTTAGTACCAATAATCGAAGGGTTCCAAATCTCAATCTTGTAAGTACATAAGATTTCATAATTGATATCTATACCACTAAGTTTGTACATCACAACATTAGATGCAAGTATTGTTGTTGAAACAATATCAACAAAATATTACGTCTATTTAGAAACACAATTTACCTTTTCTTTAGTCATAAATTTATCCAAACCCGGAGCCCACTCATGTTTCAGAATTCGTTGATTAGAACAAAGTTCTTTACAAGGACACAATTGAGGAGAACATTCAACAAAAACCATACGATTTATGCAATCCTCTCCACAGCCTTTTTTATTTGGCTCATTAGGACACCCACAATTGCAAGCCTGAGCTTCGTAAGTCAAGGTTGGCTTCACATCATAATACACATCTGTAAGTAAAAATAGAAAGAAATTTATAAAGTGAAATTTTGTAATAAAATATATTTTTCACTAACTGCTATCATACTAACTAGTACGAATTTTCTTATAATTCCATGAAGGTACTCTGTCTCTTCCAGGTAACTGACTATGAGTATGTAACCACCACAAATCATAAGGCAATTTAAATTCCACTCTACGCTGTCGCAAATATTTTCCACAGTGGTAAGGTGGTGGTAATAAACCATGTTGATGTTCTTCAGGTTTATATATTAAGCGAGATTTGCCAGAATCACTCTGAGGCTTTCGAGGTCTAGAGAGAGAATGAAAAGACAAGAGTAAGTAAAATGAAGTATCAGGAGGAATATGAATACAAATTTAATACTATACTTACTCATCTTCTTTGTAGTAATCTGAAAATAGTCCAGCAGCAAGAAATTTCTTTCTCCAGCGTGGCTGTTTCTTTCGCCTGCATGATTTGGTGGATTCATCACCAGATGGTACATCACTGCAGTGCACAGATTCATATGGCAACACTGAGTCACTCCTAAAATGTAACAATAAGAATTGGTAACTTCATCATCTTGCTTTTTAGATAGAGATCAAGTTCGTATGGCTTTACATTATGTCCTCATTATAAACTGAATCCATTATACATTGCTTTTGCATATCTGATAGGTTATATAATTTTGACAAATTCTGATTTACATCAACATCATTTTCCACTAATATTTCTCATCAACTCATTGGTCAGTGGTTTATGTATCTTAAATTTAAAGCACCCTCTACTGCACCTTAACTGCAAAATTAATTAAAAAATATATTTTACTATCATGAAGTAGTTGAACACAATATTTTGAATTAATTTACAAATATTTACTACTTAAGACTTAAAAACAAGTTTCACTAATTTTGAAGCAACATTCTCATGTCAAATCATCTTATACAGATATATACATACAAAATAAACAAGTTTACAATTTGGTTTTAAAAAATTCTGAATTTGCAAAATGTATAAATCTTTCAGTTTTTTATACTCTCTCAATTGCACTTTTTCCCATCAAAATATTTTAGGAAATGAATAAATTACAAAGGGATAATTTGCACAAGAATCTCATCCTGAATTTTTCAACTTGGGAACATTGGTTGAAATGGTATCTTATGCAAATTTCTATTGAAAAAATTGTTTCATTTAAAACTGAATTTTTTCTAACCTAATACTATTTGTAACCTAAACTAGTAAGGGGTAATATTTTCTATTTGTACAACTAAGAAATGTAATTACTTTCATTTTTGAACACGTCATTACTCATGAAGTCAAGAAAACGCAACATCTGTCAAGTGAGTTTCAAGTAAAATTTAAGTATAAACAATGCAAGTAAAATTCATGAGTTTTGAGAGATCTCATGTCCATTTACCACAAATAAAGCTCAAAAAGATATTTTTCCATTGATTCAAGAGTTTAACATGATACAAGAAATTTTCATTTTAAATAATAATGGACTGGTTATGTAAAATACTCTACAGTATTAAGATGTAGTTATAACAATACTTTCAATGTACTGTCTTAAGTTATGAGTTACTGGTATCATAAATAAGTGCATGGCAGTTCTACAAAAAGATATTTCAGAAAGTTACTTACACATCATCTCGGTCAGTGTCATCATCTCGACATTTTTTCAATCTTTTTGCCAATAACTGAACTGGACCAAAATCTTCATGCAACTGATCTCTTTTCCTCTTTACTTTCGTCCTCCCTTCTGTAGATAGTGCAGAAACAGAATCATCAGCAGCGTCTAAGCTCATTTCTTCATCAGTTCTATCCTCCATGAACTGCCCTCTATACTTTTTGTATGTTCCAAGAGGTCGAGATTCCAAGGCATCAGATTCAGAGTCAGTGTCATCATCTTCTCTTCTACTCCTCTCGCAAGTGGAGCTGCTAGATCTATCCCGTTTCTCTTTGATATTTGCATTTCCCGATGATTCAACTGAATCTCCTTTAACATTGTCTATCCTTCGACTCCTCAACTTGGAGGGAGTTTCAGGCATTTGATCAGTTTTAAAATTAACTTTGGTTTCCGTTTCAATTAATGATTCAGAACTATCAATGGTATCATGAATCTTTCCAGAAGTTGATTTCACCACTTGCTCAGTTCCAAGAGGAATTGAAGGAGAAGAGATAGAATCATTGCATTTGGAAGAATTCAGATCACTTTCCAGTTCAGATAAAAGAGGACGTTTTTTCTTTTTCTTTTTTACAGGAAACCCAGTCCTATTGATACTTTTCCTTCTACGCACCCTCTCCTTAACAGCTCCAACAGCTTTTTTCATGAGCTCCATTGGAGTCAATTTAGTTACATGAACACGAACATCACGGATGATTTTCTTTTTCTTTATGGCTGAACGTTTCATACTCAAATCCTCTTCTATACATCCATTCGATCTCTTTCCTCTTAAATTATGAGAGGCTTCAGTATCATCAGGCAATTCATTACATTCTGTATTTACTTTGGAAGACACTGAGAGTGGTTTCGGAACTGGAGAGTTTATCACTTTAGAGGGACTTTTAGAAGGTGACAAACCTTGACTTGAAGATTTCTTGGAAAGCATACCTCCCTTCGTGGAAGAAACTCTTGTTTTCAAAGGAGAACTCCCTTTGGGAGATAAGGTCTTAATTGTGCCAAGTTGTTTATTTTCTGGAGTCGTTTTTTCTAAAGGAAAAGATCCTTTACTTGCTTGAAATATTTGCCTTGATGAAACTTTGGGAGAAACTGCTTTATTATTTATCTGTTTCTCTTTGGATGACAAAGGAGAAGCCTTGTTCACTGATGTTTTTGAAGATACAGAAGTTAGTTTATTTACAGAACCATTCTTGGAAAATGAAGAATTTGATTTATTGGATGAGGGTTTAGTTGAGGGAGATAACTGTTTAATACTTGAATAAGGAGTTGAAATTAAACTTAAAGGAGGAACCAATTCATTATCTGAAGATTTTGTAGTAGTAGTAGTATCAGAAATTACATTTCCTTTTGCATCATTTGCTGACAATAATGTCGTTGCAACTGCCGCTGATGATACACCCACATTGGAACTACTGACAGACGAAGGGGAACTAAGGCTTGCACTTCTTGACCCAACTCTTTTGTTTGGTAAAGCTAAGTTATTCACAGTTTTTAAATTATTATTGTTATTGCATGAAACACTTCCAGTATCTACAGAATTGTCTTTTCCCTTACAAGTATTAATACATGATGTCCTGTTGCCACAAACAACAGACACATTTTCTAGTCTATGGCGTTTCTTTGGAGTAACAATAACGGGTCGTGCAATATTTGGCACCTTCTCCAACGAAGAAGCAGAGGTATAACGGGTTATGCATGCTTCTATAGCTTCATCAATTGAATTCCTTGAAATATCCACATTTTTTGATTTAATTTCAACAGTACTCTTATTGATGTTACTCGAAGAACTACCTTTATCTCCTGGCTTTTCTTTAGAAGTAAAAAGTACTTTGTCACCAAGTTTAGATTGATTTCTATTTGTTAATCCAGGAACGTAAGACTTTTCTCCCATTTTCTCCCTCTCAGTGCATGGAATTCTTTCTACAATAGTTGCCTTCTTGATACTATCAAGTGATGAATCATCTTTTGGAGTTTCCACTTCAAAATTAGATGCCTGAATATTTGCTGCTGTTGATATGTGATAGTGCCTTTTCTTAAGAGGAAGTCTTTGTTCATTGTTAGCTGCTTCGGATCTATCATGTCCCTAAAACAAAAAACAAAAGATACATAAAATAAAGCAAAACAGTTATTACCGATATTTTGACATATTCTGACAGACACCATTTTTAATGAACTTCCGAATGTCTGGAATACATAAACTAACATGAAAAAAATAAAATAAAAAATGTATAATGAAACAGTAAAATGTATTGTGAATTGGATCATTTTTTTCACGATAGCTTTAAAATTAGCATAAGAGACAAAATCACTATAAAATATTTTCACTCATCACACACACAAGCTTTTGTAGTTTTGATTATAAATGAAAACTTTCTCAACATTGGTCTATCATGTATGTATTATAAATCTCCTTTACATTATGGCACATTTCAATACACAATTAATATGCTTTAAGAATTTATATAATTCTAAGTAGAGATTATGTCTATAATAAAATATACTGATAAAAATTTTATTTAAATAAAATTAACAAGAGTCATGCTTAAAATCCACAATAATCAACCAATTTTTCCCCCCTTCTTGTAATATATTTCTCACTAAGGACTTGCTTAGTATCCCAATTTTACATAAGTGAAAACTGTCAGTATATGAGAGACTTTGATGTGTTCCTTTCAAACACCGTTTATTTACTAGAAGACTGTTGTGTCATTTCAATTTCAAGATTTTCACAATATAATAATTTATATTAAAAACAAAAAACTTAAAGATATAGACCAATTTTATTTAAGCCAACTAAATCAAAAACCAACATCCATTTATAATCTCCATAATTATCATAAATACAAATTTCAATGAGGGTAACTGTTGCAAATTATAGCCAATGCCAAAGATGTGGTTTGAAAATTGATTAAAAGACAATATTTAAAATTAATGGTCATTGTCAAATATGTCAGATTGTAGAAAATTGCGTATTATAGAATGTAAGATTACAGAAGTCTTACTGTAACAAGGACAGATTTATGAATTAGAGTAGTTAAAATCTTTAACAACTTCCAACTGATTTTTCTTCAAAAAGTAATCTCATTATTTCCCTGCCAATTTATTTATCATTCTGGAACGGTTTCAGTTCTCTCAGAAACCGAACCCCAACACTAACATACGGAATGTGGTTCTGTTATAATGTAATATGACAAGAATCAAATTCTGCTTACCTTGGGAACTTCAACTACATTCTTCTTTGGCCTGCGTTGACGACTTTTTTCCTTTCCTCCTTCACACTCTGTTCCAGATTCTCGATCACTAGCCCTTGACTTTTCACTACCCTTTTTCTTTTTCACTATCCTTTTCACCCTAAAAATGGAAGGCAAAACTACTTCTCCTGATTTATTTGGATTTGCAACTGTTCCTCCTTTTGTGATTGTACAACATCGTGAAAATTCTTGAGTCAATTTCTCCAAATCAGATAAGAAGACAGGGTCAACAATAGCCTTTTCTTGTTTTGATGACTTGGCTTTCTTCTTTCGTTTTTTGTGTTTGTGATGTGGAATACTGGATCGTATGGCTAATATTCTTGGAAGAGGACGGTGCATAATGGGTTTGCGAGATACTGTTACAGGGGCCACAGTTGCAACAGTAACATGCTTTGGTCTCTGTGGAGATAAATGAGCTAAAATACTGGTTTCTTTTTCCTTTCTTTTCCTGCCTCTATTTGTTTTAGATAATGGTGATAATTCTAGCTTTTTCTGTTGAACCCCCAACTTAGCAGCTTTTGATTTTGAGCATTTAGTAGATATCTTTTTCATATCAGTGGTGGCAAGGATATTAAGGGGCTGGTCTAGTCGTTTACTCACTCTCTCACATATATCACTTAGAAGAACACTGCTTTTATGGGGAGTTTTGTTTAATGGCACATCACACAACACGTCACTATTTGAAAGTTTTGTTTCAGATACTGGAAGTTCTTCACTAGCCTTAACATTACACTTCTTCTTCACAGGTGTTTTATTCTCAGAGTCTCTTTTCTTCTGATCTACGACAGGAAGGGGTAAGTTGGGCTCCAGGACAGGTGGAGCCTTCTTTGGCCGACCTGGACCTCGTTTCACAGGGGCAATAGGCACAGGAGATGGGGTAGGAGGAATTTCATCGCAACTGTCTGTTCCACTCACTGCTGCAGTACCTCCTAAGTCACTAACTGTATCAGGTTTTGCAGCTGCGCGTGATGCTTTTTCACACTTTCCCTTCTTACCAGAACCTTTGGGCCTTCCAGGACCTCTCCGGTCTGTTTGCGATATTTTAGAATTCCTAGGAGGCCGCCCTGGTCCACGTTTCACGGGTCTTTGTTTCTCCTCCCTAGGAAAGAGTTGTGGAGGGGGAGGAGTGACCTCTCTAACACTGTGGGGACTGGAAACCGGGGACACTGCTTTGTGGGCTGAAGATGTGGGAGAATGCACAGCAGTATGAGATGATGGGGAACATGACTGATGAACAGGAGATCCAGCTACAGACTGGATACCACTGTCAGGGGAAACATTAGAAACAGAACAGTCTAATCTCATGTAAGCTTCAAGTTCCGGCATGCACTTGCCTGTTGCAGTTGACACCTCAGGTTGATTTGCACTTTCCGGAACTTCCTCCACCACTTTCCTTACAATTTTGGGAGGTCGGCCACGTCTCTTTCTTCGAGTCTCTTCTCTTTTAACACGAGACACAGTATTCACCTTTGTAGTTTCTTGGGAGCACTGCGATTGCGAGGAAAGCATTTCTGTCTTTTCAACAAACTCCTGAAGAAGATTTGAAGAATACCCAGAACCATTCACCTCACTAACCCCCTCTTCACCACTACTCTCTCCACCACTTGATGACTCTGCCCTAGGTTCTACCACATCTTCATTGTCGATATGGATCCTTTTGATAGCTTCACTGACAACTTGCTCAGGTAATTCCATATCACTGCTTGACTCTCCCCCTCCTCGTTGGTTGCAGTTAGCATTGTTGTTTTCTGTGGCGACTTTACCACTTTCGGAGCTCATATCTTCAAACCCTTCAAACGGAGGTCCGCCTTCATCCCCATGGTTATCAGTTGTCACCACATCTGGCAAAATTGCAGCTAAATCTTCTTGATTTATTTCCTAAAAAAATGAACAAATAATAATAATAATAAATAACCATGAAAACAATAAAATAATTATTTGTTGAATTACTACACCCAACATAAAATTTGGTAAAGCCCCATACAGAAATATAGCATTAACTTAGAAGCAAATATTCAACAGGAATTCAGCAATATCAATAATTGAAAGCACCCTTCTCACCTGTAAGTGCTCCGATATTGTCATGTTGTCTTGTTCTATATGTCCCAATTCTTCAGCCAATTGCGAGATTTCCTCCGCTCTCTCTTCATCCTCATCTGTGTCGGAATCTTCTTCACTATCTGATTGAGTCTGGGATGAAGGAACATTACTTCTTCCCATTCCTCCACACAAAGTCGGCGACGCAGATACTCGCATGGTACACAACCCTCTTGCAGTTGCATTTGATACCTGCACCAAAATATTACATTAGTGCCTTCCTCATAATAGGTAAATGAACATTTATTTGACAAAAACACCATTATTTAACATGCCAAAAATATTAAACAAATTAAGACAAATATTAATTATTCAGGCTAAAAATACATCAAAATTTCATAATTAAAAAAGTGGTAATAATAATAATAATCAACAACAAAATAATTGAACCAATACTGCAAAACCTATAGTTTTCTTTTATTCTAGAGAACTGAAAACAAGCTTAGAACAAACTGGAAAAATATACTAATATTTCAATTCAAACATGTCCCAAACACTTTTTAAATATCGTATCATACTCAACAGAGCTTACATAGATGCAGTAAAATAAAAAATAAATTAAATAGGAAAATTTGCAAGTTCAAATTTTTATCACATACTGAGTGAAAGTAACAACACAATTATGAAGCAATTAACATATCACAATTCTGCAGATTAAATACTACAATCTCATGAATATGACTTCTTGTCTAAGTATATTGGAATGAAAAATAAATAAAATGTATTAAATAACAATAATTGTTTTTTTATTACCACTTCTAAAGTTAAAATAATATCAATAATAAAATAGATTTACTGTTCTCTAAAAACAATTCACAATTCCGACCTCAGCCAACAGTAATTGCAGGAAACATAAAACAAATCGACATACGCCACTCAAATTTTACAACACTGATAGTTTCACAAACAGGTAAGCAAACGAGTAGGAGCTCGGAACACTTTGAGATTACACTCGTTGCTTCCGCACTCGTACTGTTTCTCCCGGACGTTGGGGCAAGACAAAACACCGTGGAATTCTTTCACCCGGATGGACAATAAAAAGAAAAGACGGCAATAGGCGAGTTGGCTAGGGGATTGCTCGACAAATATAAAACGCCGCAGAGTCCCTTCCTCCAACCAAACCTCCCTCTCCGGACCCCGACATCCCCTCACCTTTCGCGCTTGGCGCTCTTAATTAATTACCTCGCCTTGCTTCGCCTAACCACTCACGTTGGCCGGAGGAGTCGCACGCCGACTGGCGCATATGCGATGTTCAACTCGCGTCATAATAAGAGGTGAAACACAGGGGCAAGCGTGGGTTGCGGCAGCAGCGGATGCGTACAGTAGTAAGCGGACGAAGAGGCGGCAGCTGGTGTGCAGGGCCAGCGGCGGCAGTGGCGGGAGCCGTGAGTGGCGCGGGGGCAGCGAGGGGCCACGGGAGAGCGACGAAGCGTAATGTTCACGCGTTCACCCACGACGGGAGCGGGAACGAAACGGGCGTCAGCGACGCCGCCGCAGGAGGCGTGTACGTGTTATAACCACTGACACAAGACGCAAATATATCAAGAAAAGAAAATGCACCATTGTAAATAGTAGAAGCTTGATACGACTATCTAATGGAATTATCGACGGACTATCTACAGAAACAAAAAAGAAAAATGTATTGTAAGTTACTTTACAAATACAAAAAATATACAATATATTTCCTTTCGATAGTGTTATTACCACGAATGAAAAAAAAAATCGTCCGAACCGTGTATACAGTTATTCAACAACAATACAATAGACGAATGAACAAATCAATTTTCTTGAATTATGCTCATCGTACTTCTGCACGCGAAGATCGTGTACTACAGTAGAAGAAGGGTAATCAAAGAAGGGTTCATAAACAGAATATACAAAAATAATATGACAAATAGCAATAAGCTAGTTGGCGAACATAATGCAATTAAGTTACAACACGATATTACCAGGTTGAACGAGTTTTTATTTGTAAAAAGTTTTTTTGGCCACCACATTGCAGTCATCTTCAGTATGACAATACTACTATGTCTGAAGATGATAATATTAAAGACGCTTAATAGTGGCCGAAAAGCTTTTTACAAATAAAAACTCCTTCAACCTGAAAACATTGTGTGGTAATTTAATAGATTATAATGAATGAATTCAAAACTTTTCAATCTTCCAGTGTTTCCCTTCTTATTACCATTTACCTCATGCGATTGGCTTTGTTAAACTTAACACTCGATACAACGAGGATAGGACAGATGACTATTTCATAATACTCCAAGCGAATTAATTTTTTCATAATTTATTTTATACACAGAAATGCTTCGTTTTTTTAAAAATATGTTATGTTGGGAGCAACAGAAAATTCTATCACCCAACAATTCACACAAAAAATTAAATATTATTTCCATTTAAAATGTCAAATATGAAATGTATCGTCGGGATCATAATTAAGGTAAGTTTAAATGTTCAAAAACTAACTTTAAAGACAGAGTGATAATCTAGACAAGAAGTTTCTTTTTTATTAGAGTCCAAACAACTATTCCAAACCTATTTCCTATTGAGTCAATAAGTAAAAAGATTAAGTTCAAAAGAGGGAAGATGTAAGGAAAAAAGCAACAACACCAAACGGTCGCATTTTCTTTTCAAGTTAAGAGGGATCTATGCCAACAACTGTAACAGACAAAGAACGCTCGAAACGGAGCTATCTGGCATTTGAATCCTCGAAGTAGACGATTTTCACACGTTTTAACTCGAAGGCAAAAACAAACATGGTATATGTCTTGATGATAAAGAACACATCACTCAGAGCAGACCGGTTCTACTCTACGCTCTTATTTTTTATTGTCGCATCTCAATAAATTGTCAGTTTTCAAAAAGTCTCCATACAAAATGGAACTTAAAAACTATTTTTCGTTTTCAAATCCAAAGAAAAAAATATCTGAGAATGTAATAAAAATGACGGAATAGAGAAAGAGGCTGGATGTCACAATAACTTTTCAAAAACGATAGTTCACCAGACAGCAGTCTACGCCTCCCAAGCTCCCAGCCCGCAATCATTTTTTGCAGAAGACTGCGCCCGAAGAAAAGCAAACGTCAGCTCATCTGCAAGAAACGTATTTAATGAAAACAAGATAAATATTTCGCATATGTTTTCAGGAATACAACAGATGTTTTGTTTATAATCAGCTCTGTTGTCTAACCGATTGCAAGAGAATATTACAATATACTATTTGCGAAGACAAGCCAACTTAACAATAAGGGACAATAGAAATGCTTCAAAAGAAAAATATGTTCTCGAGTTAATGACTCGAATTGAATCAATGTAACACATTCCTCACTCCTTTCCTACCAGATTTTTTCACGAAATGCAATTTAAGACAATTTAGATCAAGGGAAGAGCGCGGAATGGGTTCTAATGACCTCGATGTTGACAAGCCCTAAA
>NNCF01125817.1:569387-633414 GCA_002313205.1 Laupala kohalensis
CCCCCCCCCCACACACACACACCTGCGCTTACATCAAGCCATGACCTGCGCGTACATCAAGCCAAACAAAATTTGTCAAATACTAGCCACAAAATACAATTAATGAAAATTATTGAACACTATTTTTAAAAATCTCCTACAAGTAGTTACAACATACGATTGACCATACCTGCATTAGACAGGTTACAAATTTTGTATTCATTTCTATACCAGACAATAACCTTTGTTTGGGGGGTGGAAATAATTTTTTTCCCATTAGAATGTGACTGCGATTGTCTAGTGATAGCGTCTTCGTTTCCACGATCCCGCTGAGCGGTGGAGCGTGGGTTTAAATCCTGCTCGGCCGAACAAGATGAGGTTTTCAGCTGGGGTTTCCCTCACCTACTCCAGACAAATGACGGTAAACACCGTTCGAACATTGCTTTCCGCTTCTTCCTTATGAAAGGTAGAATTTTCGACAGCCTATTGATTCTGCTCATTAAGCCGAGTTCGTATAAATTATTTATCCCAATCGGGCGACCCGTGGGACCTAGCGTACTCGCCTTCTACCACTGGTGACGCGGGTTCAAACCGTGTCCGATCCAAGTAGAATTCGCGGCTGTGGACGAAGCGGTGTTCGTAGCAGGTTTTCTCGGGTTTCTCCCGTTTCCCCTGCCTAACATTCCATCATAACATTCATTTCTCATCTCATTAGCACATCAACTCGCACCACTTTCCTCTTCCCTTTCGTCTTTCCTTTTATCCTTTCTTTCCGTAATTTGAATATTATAATTTTCAGAATTGTTTTTTTTTTCATTTTTGATATGCATTGGGCAGCTGTTTCCTTTTCTTTTCTCTCATCTTTGTATTTAGATATTTTTTGAATTCAGGAGGGTTTTTTAGTGGGTATGGTCGAGATATTCGGCGAGTCCCACACGGGGAAAAGTCACTACGGCTCTTCTCTGTGGTGCGAAACTGCAATTTTCCCCCACCTACATGGGCTCTATAATGACCTTGATGTTGACCAGCCCTAGTCCCACACAAAAAACTCTCATCACCATGGCTTCTTAAAGCCAAAGCGCCAGAGCGCGCGGAGTAAACGGCGATGGAACACTGCCTCGAGTAGTCTCCCCATCGATATGCCGAACGAATACATACAATAGACTATAATAATAATAATAATAATAATTTATTGTCAAAAAACAGTACAAACCGCGTATGACCACGTGGAGGAAAAAAAAACTAATTTACTCTCCGGAAGCAAGCAAGGGACCATCCCATCAATTCCGATCAAGGGCCCTAAGGCAGAGGCGGATTCAAAAAATTCAGCAAAAATTCCTAGATAAGATAAAAAGTTAGCTGCGAGTTATAATACTAATAGAATGTCAATATGTTTGTAATTTTAAGCAAAAAATTACATGTACAAGTTATTATCGAACTATAGATTATTCTGAGTATAGTGTTTAAAAATCATAAGATTTGAAATAACACTAAATTCACGATTTATTGTTACAATAGACACGCCCCTAGACAAAGGCTAGAGAACCATTATGATAAATCCGCCTCTACCAGAAGGAAAAACGGAGAAAAACCCGGGCCAGGATGGGGCTACAGAATTTATGTACACAACCGTGCCAATGTTGAGTACACATAAAACTAAATTAATATGAGCCATACGGCAACACAATCATGCAAGAAAATAGTTTTTGAAATTGTTATAAGTTATTTAAAAACTGCTACAGCAATGGTCGTCTTAGAGACCATCTGCAGCTGTCTTTGAAACATTTTCCATAATTGTGGAAGGTATGGGTTTTTTCCCAGAAATCACAAGAAAATGAATTCTCAAAAACCTTACCACTAACGAATATTAAGGTTGTGAAGGCTTCATTAGTTTGTTTCGGATGTATTTGGTAACTACAGTTTCAAGCCACGTACAGCTTATTTACGTGTTGATTAAATACCGAAAAATGGATTGTAGAACTCGTTATAAATACATTTACTCACATTTAATCTCGACAAATGAAAAAAATACATGGATATCGCGTAATTAAAAAACTTCCTCGGAAGACCGAGGCGAACGCTTCTACCAAGATACACTTGACTTAGAACATCGTTTAGGGAAACAACAAATACATGTATGCCTACATTTGAAACGTAAAATCCATCTGGAATATAAACGTAATTGCGAAAAAATCATTTATCTTCTTGAAATTTCATGGTTAACATAAACTTAATATATTCTATGAATTTCTGTGGTATATGAGACAATTGTTTTCAAGTACGTTTTTTTATTCATTTTGTTTGAACTCCTTCACAACCTGCTAAAACGTCGACATCAGACATGTTAAATTCCTGACTGCAAAAGCAAGTTTCAGAGAACAAATATTTACTTATAGAACTAATATTCAGTAATTATTTGGGCTGAATAAATAAAGAAGTAAAACTTTTAATCCAGGAACAACGAAACAAAATGATACATGGGGCACGCGCGATTCTTAAATTTTTGTGGCCTTCGAATTTACGAACATTTTGTACAAGTCAAGACATGGTAAAATAACCCGCTAAAACATTCAACATAATCTGACTTTACTATGATTTTACACTGTTAATATTAGATACACAGAAGAGATCGACTTAAATTCTTGTTTTGTGAATTATAAAATGCTTTCATACTTTCCTTTTTAAGCAGTCATTTACAAAATTAACATTTCTATTATCTGAAGACGTCAATCATGAGTGAAAGTACCAAGAGCTGGTTCAGCTGTTACATAACATGCAGTGCTGCATAAAGAACAAGACGGTGAAAGCGTAATCCGTCCAACACGTTGAAGCTCTCATCTGGAATACTCTCATCTATGACAAACAAGTGGAATTCCAAATACAATTCACTCCCGTCAAACAGCGCAGCCTATCAGAACGAATTGTTTCGAGCAAGAAGCTGACTCGAACTTCAAATTTGAGGAAGTAGTCTCACGTTACGAAGTTATCAGTGGGGTTTCATGGAGGAAAAATAATGCACTACATATCTTTCTATGGCCAGCAAGTGCATACAATGGGTCTAGGGCAAATGACATACTCGACGATAAATCGCTTTGCGGCCAAAAAGTGCTGCGAACCACAAAAAGAAGCGGTAATCGTGAGGTAATGCATACTAAAGTAGTCGGTTCTTGGTCGCTAAGTGCTAAGCTCGAGTCATTCACTACATTATACCAGCTTCGAGCTAACCATCGGTGGGGTGAAGCTAAGATCGCGGTACCAACCTACAAGGCGCCGCCTTTTCTTGGAAGCCCTGGAACCATTATGCCATGTTCCGCGATTTTCAGTTTCGCGGCGTGTGGAAGCTGAAAGCGATTTGCCGTCTAGTTTGTCATAGGACAATATGTTAGACAAAACATTGTCTAACATATACAAATACAAAGACGCAGCAAAACCGAGAAATCTTAGTTTCATGAGATTAATCAACAACAAATTGTCGCACGTAGGTTCAGGTATTCGATCAAGTTACTCCTATCATGAAAAAAATTCCCGAGAATTTACTGACTTGAAATCAGCTTTTATCATTCGACATTCAACCGGGGAATTATTAGTTACTCGCGCTACCCTTAAGGTGAATCATTACGTCTAGCTGGCCGCGTTTCCAGGAGAGGAACGGTCTGCGGTCGCGAGAAGGGGGAGACTTCAGAACTCAAGTGGAGTCAGGAGTGAGAAGAGAGAAGGAAGGGGAGACGCTATTTCTCCCAGTGGGGGGTCGATCGCGTGCACCGCTGGGCGTATCGCACACAGATCTATTGACAAGGAGTGAGGGGAAAAGCTACCGCGGCGAAGCCACCGTACCGCACTTACACGACGCACAGCACCCTCAAGACGAAGGATGCAGTCGGAACGACAGAATATATAGTACGTGTATTTTACAGCAGTGAACAAGTTTTAAAACAAGGGTAGAGGATCTAATACATGACATTCACGAGGGCCGTACAACTCATTTAAAGGCCTTTTTGTACTTATTAAAACAATTGTAATTATATGTTGATTGAATTGGTACAAAATATTGATGAAATAAATAAGGGTCATAAGTTAGTGACACATTTATTAAGTAAAAATTAAGTAAACGAGTTATTTGAGGTAACAGTATCCAAATATGCGAAAATGTATATACACATTGATCAATCAGTTTCATAAGCCAGTCGCGTTTCACCCAAAATAGGACTATACCTTTTCTCATTCATTCAAACACTTCTAGCAAAACGAAACTAGCCGAAAAGAAGGAATTCGTGTGTCTCCTTGACTTAGTGATTGTTGTTCTGTCCATTTCATATTAGACGTCACTTAATGATTTCAACCATAACTTAAGCTCTTCAACTGGTGGCCCGCGGGCCATATGCGGCCCACAAGTTACAGTACATCAAATATTTTCATCCAACGTCGGGAGAGTGGGAGGAAGGCGCAACTTTGTTATAAATCTAAGATCAGAATTACTATTTGATATGGCATGTCCAGTGAGAAAAAAATAGGAAATTGTATTCGGAGTTACTCCGTCATACATTACGATATTAAAATATTTTATTACAATTCTATTAAATATACTAGTTTTAGATAAAGAAACATACTAAACTTTTCCAGCTTTGTAACATTAAAAATTTGTTGATGAAAATCAAAATATCGCGTTAGAAACAAATAAATATGACCCTTTAGTTTTATTCGTCGGGTAACATTTTGCCTAAGCTCATTCCGTGCCGGTCTGATCTATTGAACGTGTATAGAAAATGGCTCGCGGGTAAAGATAAGTTGGATAGCACAGACTTAAGCATAAGAAAAGCCTTTTCATTCTTGTCTATACTATGTGACGACTTGTCAAGTAATTCGGTGTCTCACGCAGGTGGAGCGCGGTCAGTTCGACAACCGCACTTCAGAGGATAAGGTCAGCGGTTTGTTGAAACAGACTCGCACAAGACGGATGTACAACATCAGTGAATGGATAGAGATGAAGGACAAATAATGCTTTACATAACAGAGGTAAATGTATCTTTCTGTATCCTAAATAAAACACGAAACTGATGAATGGCAACTTCATAAAAAATCCTACTATAAGACTACCATTCTAGGAAATAGCTTTAAAATATTTAATGTGGATAAATCATTATAAAATTCATGCATTTTCTAGAATAACAAAATTTTAACGTCATTTTATATAACATAAATATAATAAAAAATTCCTGACTAACGTGTTACGTTTCCAAACAAGAACAGAAACATAGTTTAGAATTCACGAGTGAAGAACCACTCGTCACAAGTCATCACACAACTCTCTACATTAAGCTTCTTCCCAGATTATCGTTTGCGTAAGTAGAAAAATCATTTACATCCCAAATTAAAATTTATCTAAAAACATACACAATTAAAGAGAATAGTAGAGACCGTACCGTCGGTTGGCCATTAGTAGCATATCAACTAAGTCACAAATTCTTAACCCAGGATTTTGTAGCTGTAACAACGTGACGTGACAGGTTAATACGTTTATTGACGGAATACTGCATAAAGGTGCTATTTCTAAGGAAGTTTATTATTTTAAAAAATGAAATAAACACTTCCCTCAGTATCTTTTCCGATAACAAAAATGAATTACAACTTCATTAAGGTACAAAACTGCTGCAATACACTAGGCTCCAGCAATGAATAATTGGCGGCACGAGCACAGAGGTTTGAATGGGCACGACGACGAGACCCCTGCAATACGATTTCCAGAATCCGGACAGTGCAGAAACTTTGTAGCTTTCTGGGAGCGGGGTAAGACACAACCGGGGAAATCCCACAAATAAGGAAAAACTAAAAACAATGTCTGTTTGTTTTTTTACACCAAGGGTCCCCCACCCTCCAAAAACACATCGCAAACAAATCACGATAGAAAATTTTCACAAACAATATTTAGTACCCATATGAAATGAGAATTTGTTTAAATAATTCATATAATGTAATTATTAACGTAATTTCCCCCTACTTCATACGTAAGGTGATTCGCAAGGAATTAAATCAAGTTGCAACACGAATAAAATATTTGATTACATCCAGGATTTCAACGTTTATGAAAACAAAAAGACAGTACAAGACAATTCATACAAAAGTTTCTCGACAATACACCAGTGCTAATGCTTCGTTTAATGTCAGAGATTAAGCGGTTTGGATGCGTGCAATCGTGCACGTACCGAGCGGAACGTGGTGCTCTCAGAGTGCGCCAATTACCGCACTCGGGTACTAGCTCACTAAGCTACGCGAACACGCTACGCTACGCGTTCGTTTCCCCGCCATCCGTCCATCTATCTATCCATTCGTTCCCGCTCTCGCGTCCATGGTCACACGCAGGAGCAGCGCAGGAGCAAGCAGTTAGCATCCTTACAAGAGAGCGCAACGATGCCTGAATCTACCCCCACCACCTTCTCCATTCGGTCGGTGGGACCGACCGTCCGACCGCTGTCAAGGTTCCCGCCGTCGCCAGACTTCAAGGTAAAAGTATAGTGCGGCCTCCTGTCAACGACTATTAATATTCTTTGTTTGAACGTAAAATCGCAAGGACGCACATCGCTAGACGTTCGGAGCAAGCGACACCTGTGGAGCAGTCGCGATTGTCAACACACTTCGAAACAAAGCTATGAACCCAACCAAGGCAGACAGAATTAGACCAAAACATTCCGACATTTGTTCGTAAGTGGATGACAGGTAGAAGACAAAACAAATGTTTCCCGATATTTCCCAAAGAAAATTGACGGAATAAAGACATTTAATAAATAATAGCAATTGTATTATTAAATTAAACAGAACGTTCCTAATAAGTCCCCTTTTTCTCAAAAGTAAGGAAAAATTCTTCGAATAACAAATCCCGTCTTACTCATCCAGGTATGAACTTTAGTTAAGATAGGCATATTAAGCTACGACCCAATATGTGAACTCACAAATCTATTAAAAATTGATGATTGATCAATTTGAACAGATATGGGACTGAAAACCAAATTGTGTCAAATGACAATTCTCCTGTAGAATGAAGTTTTGGTACCTGAAAAGATCTATGGAGGCGAGCGTTTACTGTATGAGTAAGTTCGTAAAGAAACAATACAATATTCGTCCCAAAAGATCGTGACACTTCCGAAATCAGGCTATGTATCTTTAATTTACTCCCTTCATTCCCAAAAACTTTAATATATACAGATATTTTACAATTTCAAGCAAAGTCACTTAACTAATGCCACTATCGCTCATCTGCTGCAAAAGCGACCCAAAAACTGATTTTCTTTTCAGAAGGTTTCTTTCGAACTTCCGACACGCGTCTTCAAACACGATCTTTCTTTCACGCAATATCATAAATAGACCTAATGTTATCATTTTCTTCCAAATTTAATGTATACATATTAAACGTTGGACATGTGAGGTAACACCATGTATATATTTTCCAATAATAATTTGCTCTCAAATAGTTTTCCTCCAAAGCATACCAAGAAATTTCATTATGAAATCATTTCACAAGAAATCTCTTTTCAAATTATGTTAGCATGAAAAGTTAACGCTTAACTGACATGAAGTATCTGATGGAAGCACAAGCCCCATTAGAATAGTAAAGCTATTCAAGTTCAGGCTGTAAAAAGTAATTTAAGTAAATGTGACAATTTTTTTTAAAGAGGGGTACTGATCAATACGATCTACATCATTAGGATATTTCTTTAGAGTAATAAGTAACTTTCGTAAACGTTTCTGTGCTACTCCGTGGATTAGTAAAAAATACTAAAATGTTTGGATTAAATATTTCAACTTGAGTACTTACTTGAGTAGGAAACAATAGAGTATATATACCACGACTGATAACATAATAATAATAGTACTTATAATTACTGGGGTTTTAGGGATCGCCAACAACCAGGTCACAAGAGCCCTCTGTAGATGGGAACAAGATATTCAATTTTTAATTAGTATATTTACTTAAAATTTATTCAATTACAGTTTGTCTTGAAAAAGCGCTTATAGAAATAGCCATGTTTGAACAGATGATCCTCAAAAAGTTTGTCCCCCCTCAAAAAAAAAAAAAAAAAAAAAAAAAAAAAAAAAAAAAAAAAAAAAAAAANAATTGTGGGAGGTAAGAGGTATCACAATAGGTGCGTTAAATAAATGTAATTTTTGCATAAAGTAATTTACATATGGTACCATAGTCAGAAACAATGTAGCCAGGATAAGTGTTTCCAATATAAATGTTATATAACAAAATATGCTTGAAACGCCGCAAGGAAAGATCATTCAAGCAATACAACGCACCAGAAATTAGGTTTAAAATTTCACTCAGTTTTTCTACTTTAACATTACAACACATTTACAAGTCAAATAATAGATATTACAAAAATGAAATTGAAACATTTTAAAATATTCTGAGTAACAAACAATTTTCGTGTCTATGTGATGACATGATGCAAAGAATATCGATTACTCTCGTAACGCCATTGCCAAGGAACGCAATCCTAAGCATCTTGGCTCGTTTCACACGATGTATTTTGTGCTGCAAGAATACAGATTTTACTTATGTCCTTGCTGTCTGTAGTTTAGGCAGCTGTAATTTTTCCCCTACTATATTCTCATGATGTATTATACCGTTGAAGTTGTTTTAAACGCGCGCAATTGACAGTTTGGTAAAATATTGGGTGTTATAGAGGAAATTGTTTGTCGCAGTCTTTAACCAATTAGTTCAGTTATGATAATTGAAAGTTATTTTCTGTAATAAAAAAATAATTAATTAGGGCTATGATACCCATATTTCGAGCGGAGCTATAATAGTTGTTAGTCACGTGGTAAGACGCAAGTTTTAAACAGAGCGACACTCCGACACAGCGGGCAAAAATACACGAAAAATTGAACATGCCCTATTTCCAAAAGCTTGCACGTGACAATGCAACCCGACAGCTGTGATGTCATTTCCATCATTGAAGACAGCGTGGCTGACATCACAGCACTTGTATGTAAGAGAAAAAATGCATCGTGTGAATCTAGTTGAAGACTCTACACAGCAATTTGCGCGAAGAGTTGAACAAGCAATCTGAAACCACAATCTACATCCATAATACATGTCCAAATGCACTCTCGCCTTCCTCTCGTCCGATACAGTATTCAAAGGGGCCCACTTTCCATGACACAGAAAAGAGGGTTCCGATGTACTCGCAGTTTGCAGAGACCACGACGATGGCGCGCTTTGCCTCGCTCTGCCTCTTTACAGCATGGCCACTGAAGCTTTTGACCTTGAATCTGCGGTAGCAGCCGAGGCGACAACACTGTAATGTGCCAAACATCGGTCGGCAAGAATTCGAGTCTCTACAACTCTCCAAATGAAGTACAGATACAAGTAGCAAGCAATAAAAGCAGCAGTCGACACTCTTATAAGTTACTAGTTAACATTATCAATTTGTAGGTAATGTGCTGAGAAACCGCAAACGAACAATTTTTAATGAATAATTAAAAACAAAAGAAGACGAATCCTATTTCTGCCAAACTGCATAACAAATTCAAAATAATTGTATTTTCTTTATAAAATCCAAAAATGAGAAAAATTGTTAATATTGTCTTAGTACGTGTCTGAAACAGTTATTGCCTTATCGATTTGAAGAGGACTCGTTATAATGTACTGCACTTGATATAAATTATCCTATACTTAAATATCTTTGAAACTAGTACTTTTCACGAAATAGCAAATTGGCTTCATTACGGATAACGTTATATAGTTACTTCATACGTTATAGCCAAAAAGCATTATAGTATATTCGTTTAAAACTGATCGTAAAAAAGGTAAGTTGATTAATAAATTGCATGCTTAGCGCTTACGAACAAGCCAAATTTGACAGAATTCCTATTGCAGAGTTCTGAGTAAAAGGAGTGATCTCAAAACAGTCCTCTTCTGCCAATAAAGAGAGCATTCATGAAACCATTTGTCTGATAACTACCGATCAGTAAAGGCAACTACAAGTGAGATTACGCGTTTGACGAAGCATATCAGACACAGACAGAGATAGCCGAAAACCAGACAAAACGAGAGAACTGGAAGAAAATAAAACTACGTCAGATGAGATTCTTGTTTCCTCCGTATTTTTCGCTCCATGTATTCAAATTCATTACTTGTTTTGTGCATCGAAATAGTATTTAAATAATAGTCATCATGAAATCGTAATAACGCTGCTAATTTATAAATATCCAACACATTTGCCGTATGAAGGGGATGTCACGAAAAAAGTGGTGACATCTCACCGTCGTTTTCCATTGGTATTGAAATACACGGCCATAATAGCGAATTATACGCAATAACGGAATTACCACACAAAATGTACTTCATGACATACCAAATTAAATCAATAGGCGTGGCAAGCAACATAATCCCATTGTTCATCATATACACTCCTACAAAAACCGTAAGTGGACATACAACCATAGGACAAGTTTTATTTATATGGAATGTATGATATACGCATTAAAACAATGATAATATAAATAATATATCCAAGGGATATCATGGCACTAGACTTATGGAGCATCAACTACTCCACTAACAATTGTTTGGAAACTCCTACATGATATGAGTTATAGAACTGACAGGTGGAATGAGTACTATTAACATGTTCCATAGTACACACACCGTAAGTCAAACAAAAGAGAAAAAATGGAGATCTATTTTAATACATAGTACGCGATTTTTTTACAGGAAGATGGTCAAGTGTATATTATTCACATTAATAAGTTACTAAATTAAATTCACTATTGAATTCGCGTGCTTCCTAGATGAAGCTCGCATAATAAAATTTAGTAGTAATAAAAAAACATCCGAACTTTTCCACTAGATACGTGAAGTTGCGCACGTAAGGCGCATGAGATTTTAACGATGTTAATTTTTCCGAGTACGGAGAAAATGATAGAGTCCCTTTCATTTCCTAACAATCCGATCGTTTTGTTCCAGTGTCATCGGTGATTCCAAAACACATTGCCACCACCGAAAATGGTTTTGCCATATAAAACGGGGTTTCGTCTCTAAAAAGATGACAACAGCTCTAAATTCGTAATTCTAATCATACAGGAGAACTGGGACGGGAAAAGTCACGGACAAAATTTGTGAACCTGCGTAAACACTAATTCCGGAAACCGATTCGTTAAGCCATCTTATTGGAAAATATAATTTAACTCTCACTTTGTTTCATGAAGTAATAAGAAGAAATGCCGACTTTTGTGGGTTCTATGTTCAATTCATTATTTTTAATTGGATGTTCCTTTACTCGTCACTCTCACCTGTTGATAACTTTTAACGAGATGGTTGACAATTTCCCAAACATCCATGGCCTCCTTGTTGATCCCAGCTGCCGCTGCAGCAGCCAACACGTCACAATATTCCTCATGTGGACAGCAGCAGCTGCACTTGTTACCAGTGCATGGTGGACTTTTAGCATCAACGTGTCGTACCATGAGGATACACTCGTAACGAACCATCCAGTTAGTTAAAACCAAAACGATAATCAACACTTCGTGCGTTTATCACAACACTGTCGCTCTAGCCTACTCACGGAGCACAGATTTACGTGACACATTGTTGTGAATCGGCCGCACTAAACGCCCGCCGCCGAACGTGAGTTTCCGAGAGGTTTCACATGGTGAAGCCGTAGGACGATAAAAGCACGTGACTGGAAGGTAGCCGGTGTTCGCTGAGCGCGCAGCCGCGCCACGAGCACGTGGCCGGCGTGCGGGAGCAGCAACAATGCAGCGTATCCAGCGCGCGCCATGCAGCCTGTCACCGTCGCCGCTGCCGTGCCGACCGGCGCCGGCCGGCCTCATTGCAGGGCGGACGCGCGCGCGCGCGCACGCATGCATGCATGCATGCACGCACGCACGTCGGCGATCGAAGCGCGCTCAGTCGCCGCTTCTCCAACACACGCGCGCGCCAGTCGCGACAGTGCACGCGGACCGAAGGAGGAGGAATGTGGTAGACGACGAGCGTTCAGTCTGAGAAAAACATTTTAATTTTCGTCCGATGAAACGGGTTTCACTCGCCGCAGACACGCAGGTGGAGTCGACGAAGTGCCGCAGCGCAGTGGGATCGAGTCTCGGAGACGCACAAGCACTTCCAAGCGAGACCTAGTGACTGAGTCGGCTGGCAGTCTCACCGAGCGACAGGCGGGTGGCGGTGAAGGCAGGCGCTGCCACCACTGAGGCGACGGCGGTACACAGGAGGACAAAATAAACTTCCATGGACAAAACTTATGTACCGCCGACTGAAGGAGTCTAATCGAGGGAGCTGTTTTATTATCATTTGTATGTCCGGTGTAAGCAATTATTTACCTAAACTGCAAGAGTGCTTCGCAGTAATGGCAAAAATGTGTTCAGAATTTTGTATGAAAAATGATAACAATACATAGAATTAAACAGACACAACAAAACTTGTGGTACAAACCAATGCACTTCCCTTCTCATACGTTCCTCAGTCTTCACTATATTACAAGGAAAGAGATTTTGGTACAAGTTCTTGAAAAGTTAATAACAATAAAAACGCAGCAAGACACCACATTCATGAACATTGTGGAAGAAATCACTTTACTACCACTGACAACTTGCAAAATCGTCGTTCGGTAGTTTAGGAAAAATCGTATTATCACACTTTATTACGCTGTAGATTTCTACCTGCTAGGTTAATTAAGATAAAAGGCTAATAATCATTTCATGCGGATTCTGAGCCAGTTGGAAAACTTAACACTTGTTCTATTTGGTATTAAAGTCAACAAGAAAATTTATCGGAGTTAAATATCAAACATTGTGTGACAATCTCTTGTTATATGCTACTTAAAATATAACTTGTTTGGATATAATACATACTCATTACACTTTCTGTGCATAAAATTCAATGGAAACAATTGAATCGATTATAAATTTTGTCAAAAAAAGAGTTGCAAACTGCGTATAACCACATGGCGGGCAATAAACTAAGTTACAATTGCAAAAATCGATGGAATTTAGAAGAAAAACAAAACACCTTTGCGGTGTCCGAGTATTCCAAAACTATTGCTGACGAAATCTCTTGATCGAAAATTTTCACGATCACGACTGTATTTTCACCAACTACGCATAAGACAAAATAAAAGAATTGCGAAAATACTTATTCTCGTAAGTATTAACACGAACCGAAAAACATGTAAAATTTTCGAACCATTCTATTCCAATGAATTATTTTTTATCCGATAAAATAAAATATGATTTTGCATTAATACATATAGTATTTATAATTCAACATATTATTCACGTGGATCAAATTGTGGTCACAATCTAGCTAGAATAATAGAAATTACCAACTGATTAGCGTACACTTAGCTGTGACTAGCATTATATAAAATAATCATATAGGGCTAGATGGTAGTGCTTAGCCTCTCAAAATAGAAATGCATCCGCATGTTCTAAGAACTAAACACTATAAATATGTATTAAACAAGTAGCTGAATTTTATCACGAGTATCTAAATTATAAAATTCAAATATAAAAGTAAACTTAAAACTCCCAAGCCCCCAAAAGATTTTGATCAAGTTATTTTAGAATATTTTGGCAGAAACAGTTTGTTACACAATAATCACATTTGTCCCACTGTGCGGTGGTGGTACACGGAGGCGGGAGACGACTGTAGTGGCGGGAGAAGCTGTCGCGGTGTCGATGCCGCCGATGCTGCATCGCGAAGTTATCACCGAAAAAAAGACACGGCATACCGCCGTACACTCCACCCCATAAACGAGTTAATAAAGGGAAATAACTTCCTCATGAAGGGTATGGGTCGGTAACCAAATACTAGTACGCAAGAGAATTGGATCCCATTAGGATGGTATGAGAGTATGAACTGCAAATCGTGATGGTGCTTTCATCCTTTTCAATTAACCGAGCTCAAATTGCATTGGTGGATTCCTACAAGGTCAACTGACTCGTCGAGGAAGCTCCAAGATCCCAGGAAGACAACTCAATAACTGTGGCGGCAAGAACAAAAAATATGAACTACTCGGTTCGAAGTAATTTGATAAGATCACGAACAATTGTCCAATCACGTACTAAAAGAAATATTTAAAAGAGAGATCAGAGTTTTCAAATACAACAGATCACGAACAATTGTCCAATCACGTACTAAAAGAAATATTTAAAAGAGAGATCAGTTTTCAAATACAACCAACACAGAAACCACTCCGGAGGAGTTTTCTTTGGCTGACCATCTGCTAGGAACTTCCTGTCAAATAGAATGAACAACTTTTTACCCGTCCAAAGTACGGAAGTATGTAGTAACAAAACACTAGAGTCTTACGAAGTGGGGTGCTAAATAAACAAGACCGAGGAAACGAATACGCAACGTGAAGCAAACCGGCTAGAGCGGGAGGCGCATTAAAGGAGAGTGAATACGAGTGCTATGTTCGCCCTTGAACTGTCCCTGAGGAAACTTGTTGCCTCGGCTCGCCTTGACTCCCGAGTGCCGACCCAGACGAGCTCGTACACGGGAGTGTTAGAAAGCTCAGCCTGTGATTTTCTCATCTACTTATCTCTTCTTCCTCTCACTAATAGACAAACATTTCCAAGTAACAAGATCGCAGATAAACTTATATGTAATTTATACTTGACGACTATTTTCTACAAGATAACAGTAAAGATCCAAGTCAATTAAAAAATTAAGCAGGTTTAATAATTTGTACAGATAATTCACTAAATGACAGTGAAAAATCGGTGACATTCTCCGTCAAATAATAATAATACGTATAATACGCCAAGTCTATATAATAATACGCATACGGTACACAGAAAAGAAAAACTATAAAATGATGTAACAATTTATTTTTATAAGAACATTGATAAAGTGCAAGAACAGGCAATGGTTTTAGTAACTAAAAGTGCAAACTTGTTTTGTTTCACCATATAATTAGCGAAGAGATCAAAATCACAAAAGCATTATTTAAAACGTAATAACAAAAATCGTGTTCTCCACATCCATTTAAAACGTTGGGTTCGTAGAGACCATTATTACGCCTTAAATCGAGATCTACTTTACGTAATATAGAGAGAGAACTCCCGTTTACAATTAAAGACCTCGGTACAACGATCAAATATCTCCAGTTTTTCAAATTTCTCTGGGGAGACTAAGACCACTTTTAATAAAGTATTACCAAGTGGAATTTGTTTCTAAAAACATGCGTGTATCCTCAACTTTTAACACATTCTTTAATCTTTATATCGATAGAGGGTTCTTGTTCTGTACGTGTTTCGGAAGTAAACAGAAAAAAAATTCTGATTGTTGCCCGGAGAGCTTTAATTGCCCGATAAATGTTGAGAAATTATGGGATTGAAATTACACATTTACACAGGCGATAAAATGTAAATAGTCAAAAGCGCTCCCTTCGACCATCTAGAAGAACGATAAAATCCTATACACTCCTTTCCTTTCTGGTGGTTCCTTCCTCTTCCTTTCTGGAGCGTCCCAGCTTTATCTTATCATGAGAGATTTTCTCGAGGGCGGAACGGGGGTCCCCGATTATACAGGTGCCGAAACCCCGATTACCACGGGTGCAGAAACGAGTGCCCCAACTATATCTTATCGTAAAATATGTATTATCGCCAGGATGGAGTGAGGGTCCCCGGTTGGAGCCTCATAAATACTGGGAGCACTAATGCCTACCTAGTAAAAAATTGTGCATCGATAGAAAAAAGTTATTTATAAGTGAATGTTTCGCAAATATTCCGCTATTTTTGAAATCTAAAAATAAATACAGAAAAATGATACGAAAATCACATAAATTAAGGAAAGTTAAAATTTAACCTTAACATTTAAGGCAATTTACAGATTACTAACATTAATTGACAAAATATATTTAATTTTTAACTCCTGTCACTCGAGTACTTTCATATCTTAGGTCAATATTTTTGTAGCTTTCATTGGTTGTACCAGAAACCATTATATGGCATTCCTTACCTCAGCATGGCATGTTTCTAAAAAGTTTAAAAATCTATGAAAGTTATACTATATAAACTAGTCACAAAACTCACCAATTATTTTACAGCAAGCCACGCTAAAAAACATCTTATTAAAATTGATAAATAAATGTTATTATCGTTCATAATGAATGTTTGATTTAAAAAATATTTAATGTTGTTAGTCCACATATTTTGTGTTGGGTATATTTCGCAAATGTTTACTCACATTTAAGGTATGGCATTATTTTTCGGGAAAATTCAAGTCAGAACATCAAAATTTTCAGAATTTAAAAAAGGATTGTTCAGGTAATTTATTAATTTCATCCCCGAAACTCTTGTAAACCTTTATTTAAGGAATTAAATATTTTAACACTTCCCTAAATTTATATTTATGACACAGTTGCGTTTGTTAAGTCCGAATTACTGAAGTACCACTCTTGTTTAATACAGAACTCACTAGCTCACGAAAACAATTCTTGGAATAAACATAATATTCATTGTCCTAGAATGTCAACCACACTTTACCAAAAAGGATCATATCATTCAGGAATCATTCTATATAATTCACTCCCCAAGGACGCAAAACATATTATTAAATTGAATCTCTTAAAATCTGCGATTGAAAGCTACCTTCAGCACTGTTGCTTCATAATATAAAAGACTTCAGTGATTTTAATAAAAGTTAAAAGGGGTTTCTTTTTCCCATCATGTTTATTTTGTAAATTACTTTTTAAAATATTAAATACGTGAATAGATCTTGTCCTTTGTCACACCATTGCTCCAGTACTTTGAAAATAAATTATTAAATTTTTAAAAAAATTTCCGGCATGCTATTGTTTTCTTATTATTCATATAAGATTAGTTTTATCTGTACTCAACCTTGGCACAGTAGTGAACATTAATTCTGTAGCCCCTTCCTGGTCTTAGTTCTTCTCCTGTTTTCCTTCGGATAGATGTGGATATTATATACAGGCTCTTTAGGCTCTTGCATAGAGGTGGCGGTAATAATTAATCTCGAATTTAGAATTATTTTAATAGTTATGATTATAAACAAATTCCAAATAATCTATAGTACTATAATATTACTTACTTATGAACTATATTTTTTGGGGTTTAATTAAACACAAATATGTTGGTATTCAGTTGATATTATAACACTGTAATCCACTTTTTATTCTTTTTGAAGGAGTGAACAGAAATTTCAATCCATCTCTGCCTTAGGGCCCTTGATTGGAATTAATGGGACGGTTCTTTGATTGGTTCTTGAGAAAAAATTAATTTATAATTCATTTGTAGTTGTGGGGTCATGTAAGTAAAAAATCTTCAGAAATCACATTGTGAACTTTTAACTAGTTACCTTTGTAAATGTTGAGATTCGTTATGATCAAGAGATGAAAATTGATAATTCACATCAATTAGAAACTTGATTCTATTCTGTATTTATTTCTTCTATTTTTTTTTCCGAAGTATATTTCTAAAGCCTATTCAATAACTTTTGTTCTTGGTATTACAAACAAGTTTCTGATTATTCTGCTTCCCTTAATGTCTAAGGATCATGCATACGACAGGGCTTGAAATAATAAATACCCTTTTTTTTGTGTGTGTGTGTGCGAAAATAACAAAAAGAATGTATAAAGACAAATTATGTTAGTTTTCAATGGAAGTTGAATGAAATGTGACTTGAAAAAGTATTTTTACAGTTTTCATAAGTAAAAGATTTTTCAATAATTCTTCAGAATAAAAATGAAAGAGGAATTAGAAAACATAGGATATGAGTATCAAAATGTTCAAATAGAATTGAATGTATATCTAAAGAATTAGCTACAAATATGAAATGAAATAAGAATGGAAAACTAAATACTAGAATGATACGGAAAACTTTTACAATACCAAGAGCATAAGTTATAGAAAAACAAATTTGCAATAGGAATATACTTTGAAGAAAAGTAAGAAGCTTTAACTTTGTACTGAATAGTTCAAGTAAATACAGCATAGAATACACTTGCTTTCATTTCAACTCCTTTGAACATGTTAGAAAGTTAAATATAGGAAAACCTATTTCTGGATATTTGGATTAAGTGAATCAACTTTTTAACCACCTGCAATAAAATATAAAAATGTTTCATACAAACCATACTCCTTTTTTTGATATAAATCAAAATCCTTATACATAAAAATTCAGTTTGCATAAGTTTGTGCTCACAAATATCAAAAGGTAGTTAGTTGATTGACTTGAAACTTTGACACAACATTGCATTCAAATATATGTGTGTTTATATATGCACATAATATACCCCCAGCATCCCTGGGATAGGATGGTAATGAATGACAGGAAAACATAATTAAAAAGAAAAACGATATTAGTGTTGAATAAATCATTTTTGGGACCCCTGAAGTGAAGTGGCACCCTCATTGCCACATAAGTACACAATCACCCCCTATAAGGAATAAACACCCCTTATGTTGGGGGTGAGGGGTGTAATGTAAAAATAATCAAAAGTGACCGATATTAGTGTTGAGATCATAGTTTTTGGGGCTGCTAAAATTAGTAGTAATATTCTTGAAGATGTCAAAGATCACAATCAGTCCTTATAAACTCCAGCACCTCTAGGGATGGGGATGATATGAAAAAAATATTGAACATGACATACCAGTGACAAGTCCATAATGTTCGGCATTGCTGTGGTGATAGTGAGATCCTGATATTGTGTAAGTCTGAACTTAGCACTCATGAAACAAACACCACTAGCACCCGTGGGGTGGGGTGGAAGAAGGAAATGTGTTTATGGATAAAAAGAATTGAAAACTAATTTTGAAATATAAAAATATGAAAATTGCATTGGATCCATAGTTTTAGGATTGATGAGATTTTGCAACTATCAATGCCGTTAAGTTCAAGTTGAGATCACATAGTGGCATGGTATTCTTGGAGCTGCGGTGGGAAGGGCGAGATATAAATATATGTAAAAAGACCGATATTAGGATTGAGTCCTTAGTTTTTGTGTATTCTAAGATGAAAAATCGTATTTCCAATGACATTATGTTCCTACATTATGTACCTTATGCACAACATCTCTAAAAGTAAGGGTTGGCAAGATTGACTTCTTTTATTGGAGGGAAATGTAAAAACTAATTCTGCCAATCCAGCTTTACTTTTGACATTTTCATAATTCATGAACTTTGGAATTGCACAAGATGTTCAGATAACTTCAAGAGGACGCCGCAAAACCCTTCAAAGTCATTACTCAAATTGTGAAGGTACACCATACATAGCATTCACATTGACAAAACACTTCTTTCACTCCATATCAAGTGAACTTTCCTGTTCTGTAAGTGAATGACTTCATATTGACCATATTTTGATAAAATCTTCTGTCCGCCATATAGTGAATGTGAAGCAAATAAATATATCATGCAATAATCAGAAAATCATTTATTTGTAACATAAAAGAAAGCAACTTACATTAATATCTTTATTGTTCAACTTCATTGCAGAAAGCGTTATCTTATTATACTAATAATAATTTCAACAACTTATTTAATTACTAATTCAATGATAAGCGCTGATAATACCAACTTTTATAAATGCTTCAAATATGTGAAGAATGAAGAAAAGCGGAATTCATACAGCTGTCAAGTTCTACATTTCTATCTTTCCGCACGGACTAGGTGCAGCACCTTTGTTATTTAAGAGAAATGTTTGATATAGGTGTCATTTTTATAGTATTTTTTTTCTACTCTTAATTTTATAAATGTGTTTTTGTCATAATCTGATGTAGTAGCATGTAATGTGTGATAGTTGTGCACAATGCGGAGGGCAATGAAAATTTGTGTTTTTGTACAAAACACTGTGTGCTCTATAGGTGCTATTAGGTGTCTTTTCTTATCTGTCACTACTGCAGTAACCCTAGATGTAGTATAAGAGGTAGAACAATTAAACCGCACAGTAAGCATACTTTTTTTTACACCAAAACGTGTTTTTTTCTTCAAATAACACACTATTCATAATCAATAATTTATTATATACTATACTACAATTTATGATGTATTATATACTACAAATTGACTGTGATCTACAGTAATATAAGTTCTGGAAACAGAAGATTAAATTTGACGAACTTTTTTAAAGGTCAAATAACCATTACCAACCATTTAAGTTAAATAACCAAATATTTTCAAAATAACATTCATAGATCAACAGTTAAAACCCAGGTAAAACATGTTTTTTTATTGACACACGGAACGGTGTGAAATATTCAAACTGGTATAGCAACACCACTGTCACCATTAACATTTACTAACTGTTTCTCGTACAATTTATTTATAATTTGCATTTTCATTTCATAACTCAAACTGTTTGGAAATATTAATTATTTAATATGATTGACAACAGATCATCACTATTTTGCCAAAATTCCTAAACTAAGTCAATTTTCACTGAAACAATTCATTTCACAATGTTCACAATTTTTATCAGTTTAGTCAGCCATATTTCATAGGCATGAATTTCAGGAGTTCCTACTTCCAATCTAAATCACTGCCAACTGATCTAAGTAAACGAGAAAATTACATCCATTGCAACAACTTCAGGAAGTAAAATATTATGTTTCAGTATCATTTCCTTGGAGTTATGGTATTAAGAAACTCAACACACTCCTTTAGAGTAATTATACATATGTAATTATCAACAGATACATGCTTATGGTGTTGACGTAATCATAAATGTTTAGTCAAGTAAACGAAAAAAATAATGTATTTACGTCATTTTGAGGTTTGAAACAAACAACATATAGAAAGAAAAAAATTGACATACCTTTTCCTTGGAATTACTCCCAGGTTGTGATTTCTTTCGAGAAGCATCTGATTTTCTCGTTGAATTGGATTTTGCCACCTTCATAGATGGAGACTGAGATGAACTACGAGAATGATTAGATGACTTTTCAGTTTTAATCACCAGTTTTTCTTTACTAATTTTGGCACAATTTGTGGGAGATTTCTTTACATCAGCTTCAATCGCGGGTCCCTTCTTTGTCACTATCTTCAGTTTCAGACCTTCCTAAAGAAACAAGAAGTCATTTTGAATTAAAAATTGGAAGTAATAAAACCACTAACTAAATAAAGCCAGGTCAAATTTACTGATAAACTAGGTTACAGGTTTAAGTGATATAGCAATAAATATATAGATTCTGCTGACTCTTTCATAATAAATAATTCTCTGATAAAATAAGTGTAATAAACAAAATATTTTTTAATAGTGCCAGAAACATCTATGTTGCAATATTTTTTTCTGCCACTATTTTGTATGTTTCCTAAATGATCACCTCCCTAATTTATCTGCATTGGGGTAGAATGTATTCCAAACAAATAATATAATATTTGTAATATGTAATTTGCAATATCACACTGATTACTTCAAACCACTCCCAGGCTACTTTATTCACTTATGCCATTCTTTCACATTCCTTGATAACAAAATATGATTTTAAAAGATTTAATGTAAAATATAAGAAAATTATTTGACACGTTATGCTTGTTTGTTGTGATTAGATATTCTCTTCACAAGCTGATTACAACAAAACTTTCAAAATTGAATATTAGATTTTGGGGAGAAAAACAAACTGCAAATTATCACATCTGACTTCCGGGTGCAAATGCACCATGATGGGTGGATGGAAAGAGTTTTATATTATCTGAAAATGAATATATTTAAAAATCCATTTAAGATAACAACTATAATTTTCCACATAAAGGAATGGGGAGAATGAAAGGAAAGGAGAAAGGGAAACGGAAAGAATGAAAATTTAAACCTTCCTCAGAACATGTGGGAGGAGCCCCGACCTATTTATGAAATTCAATAGTTTATTAACATCATCCATTACATTTCCAAGAATTGTTGGTAAATCAGCAGCCAGACCAATTTGTCTCCGTATTCTGGTGTATTTTCTGCATTCAGTTAGTAGGTGATGCACTGTCAGAGAATATTAATATTATTAATAATAATAATACCTAATAATAATAATTAATAATAATAATACATTATTCCTAAGAGGAACATTGGGAATCAACAACAGCCTTCCAGCGAACTCTGTTGCTTGCATCAATTTAATTATTTCATTAATTAATTTAATAGTTCAAATTCATTAATTTAATAGTTTTTCCATATTCTTTTTCAACTGATCTTCTCCATGTGTTGCGTGGTCTGGATCCCTGCAGGTTCCACTCCAAAGCATTGGGGGAGATTTCATGCGGTCCTTTGCTTAGTGTATGTCCAATCCAGTTGAATTTCCTTCTTTTGATTTTGGTGTTCACATCCATTTGTTTTGTTTTTCACCACAGTTTGTCATAGCAGATTGTGTTGGGCCACCAGATTTTCAATACGAACCTTAAGCATCTATTAATGAATGTCTGTAATTTCTTTTTGATTTCCACCGAGACCATCCATGTTTCATATCCATAAAGGATGAGTCTTAATACATGCATTAAAAATTTTGATTTTTGTGTTAATGCTAATGTTTGTTGCTTGCCAGACATTTCTTAGCTTGGAAAAGGCACCTCTGGCTTTTTGAACTCTTGCGCAAACGTCTAGAGTTGTGCCACCATCTTTGGAGATACAGCTACCAAGATAGGTAAAATATTCAACACTTTCCATTGTTTCACTTCCCAATGATATAGGCAGTTGGTTTCTAGCTTGGACCCGCAGCTCTTTTGTTTTTCTCGTTTTTATCTTTAAATTGAATTTTGCAGACTTGATCTCTAGAGCTTCAGCTTTCTCTTGCATACGTTCCCAGGAGTGTGAAAGAAGGCATACGTTCCCAGGAGTGTGAAAGAAGGCACACGTTATCTGCAAGTCCTCTAATCTATCATTTAATTTCCACACTATTCCTCTTCTTGTCATGAATGGCGTTTCTTATGACCTCATCTATCACCAGTATGAAAAGAAGAGGAGATAACAAACATCCCTGCCTGTTTCAAATGGTTCAGAAAGGGCACCATTGTGAAGAACTTGACATCTAAAATGTAGATAGCATGCTTTTATGAGGTTAATGATTTTAATTGACACTCCTCTCATCCCTAAGATTCTCCAGATTCCCTCTCGTTTAACAGAGTCAAATGTCTTTTCAAATTCTATAAACAAGACGTAAACTGGAGACCTCCATTCCAGGGACTGTTCAACAATAATTCGCAGTGAGCATATCTGATCTATACACGATCTACTGGCTCTAAATCCAACTTGTTCTTTGCGAATATTCTTATCTACAGATGCTGATATGCAATGGAGTATTATTGTAACAACGATCTCACTACAAACACAAAGTAGATTGATTCCTCTCCAATTAATGCATACACTTAAATTTCCCTTCTTAGGGATTTTAATGATTATGCTCTCCAACCATTAATCAGGTAATCTCTCTTCTCTCCATATATCTTGAAATAATGCATATAATATCTCCACTGTGGAGGGAATGTCCGCCTTCAAAATTTCTGCAGGGATCCAATCTTTCCTAGCTGCCTTTCTGTTCTTTTATGGCACTTCTAATCTTGTATATTGAGTGCTTGTACATCTTATATTCAGAGATTGAAAATTACCTGCCCCCTCCGGCCTATCCTCCGGCTCAACACTTCCATAAAGAATTCTCTCCACCTCCGCAGCTGACCTTCTGTTGAGAATATTCCTTTTCCGGCCTTATCCTTCACTGGCTGATTCTGGTTTCTTGTGCATCCACTCAGCTTTCTACCTACGTCAAATAGTTCTTCTGTCAGAGAAGGGCTACCATTTATGGTATTTATCTGAAGAAGCTGTTGGCTTAGAATTAAAAAAAAATCATATGTGTCGCACGATACTAAAAGGAGAATGGTTCCAAAGTGATTAATGACTACTTAGAAATCAGACGGTGATCTAGAACATTGGAAAAATCGTAATCTGTTTCGCAACATACATAGTCTCTCTACACGATTCCAAATTGATACTGATTTTCTCGAAGAAGATCTCTCATTGTCGGAACGGTATACAAACTTTTAAAAAGCTAAAACTCGCTTGTCCAATTTAAAAGTTATTAATAACACTGCTGAAAGGAGTGTGGCTATGGTAACAAAATTCAATTCTGTAATATCACATGATAAATAACAGAAACAATATTAGTTCAAAGTAGTTAAAATGCACTGTCTAATTCCTACAAATGTAACCAAATCTACATTGTGAGATATTTTTAAATGTCCACTTATTAAAAAATCCATGTATTGAACCCGAAAAACCAACAATAAAATAAATATTGTGAATTGCGTAGCATTCTTTTTAATATACATAGAGCATAAATATATGCTGAAAATTAAACTGCAATGAATTTTTCGTAGATTATAGTTAAGGCGTAAAAATTCTTTAGTCAAAGAGTGATCTTAACGACCAAAACTCATAACTGTGAAAACTGAAGAGGTATCCTAAAAAATATCGACCATAAAACTAACTTTTTCGAAAAATAATTCAAAACAGGTCATATTTTATGGCTGTGACTTAACGAATACGCTTCTCAATAGCAATTTGGTGTAAAGAATGAAAAATGGTATTATTTTTTATCTAAATTTTAAAAAAATCGTGAAATGTTGATGTATTTTAAGAAAATTACAGCATTTGAACATATTTATAGCAAAATTATTTTTTTTAAATATACATCTTCGACTTACATCACCTAAATTTTATCCAATTTTCTTCACTTTATGTAAATAAACTTTATTGTCAAAAGAGCAGTTGCAAACTGATTATGACTACATGGGGGGCAATAAACTAAGTAAATCTCCGGAAACAAGCAAGGGATCATCCCACCAAGGGCTCATGGGCAATGGTGGAATTATTATTTACAAAAGAAATTATTTAATAAATACATACTGTTACCCATTATTTATTAGTGCAGTAAAAATTTGAGATTAATAAAACAAAACTATTAATGATATTCCCGTCCTAGGAAAATCCACCACTACCCGGAGGAAAACTGGAGTAAAACCCAGGCCAGGATGGGGCTACAGAGATAATGTACACAACCACACCAAGTTAGAAATAAACTATTAATAAACAAAGGGAGCAAAATCAAAATACATGAAAAAGGAATTTAATCAGTATCTAGAGTATAATAACAATGGTGTGATAAAATATAAGAGAAATTAACATCACTTATATCATCTGAAGTCATGTGGAAAACAATATTCACTGGGAAATTGAAACTCTCATTAACTTCTTTTATTAAAATCTGTCAATTCTTTCACATTATAGAAACAACTGCACATTAAAATGCTTTTAACCGCAGATTTAAAGAGATTAAATGTATTCATATCTTTTAAATTTTTTGGGAAGGGAATTATACAAAATTATTCCTGAATGGTAAGGGTCTCTTTGGCAAAGAGATGTTGACATGCCAGGACGAAGAATATTAGCCTTATTGCGAGTGTTGTGTTCGTGAACTATACTATTTCTTCTAAAACAGGGGTGGGATTTTAATAGTTCTGTCTTAACAAACACGACTACTTCATAAATGTATATACAAGGGAGAGGGAGAATATTTAATTCTCTAAATACAGGTTTGCAAGAATTTTGGGGGTGAGATTTACATATAATCCGAACTATTCTCTTTTGAATTCTAAAAGTTGGAATGCTCTGAGTGGATTGGACCCAGAAGATTATGCCGTACCGTAAATGAGAATATACATTTGCAAAATACGCGCAGCAAGAAATATGTTGACTAACAATGTTGGTTAATTCGAAATTCATAGCTCAATTTGCTCAGTTTGGAATTCAGATAATCAATATGGCAATTCCACTTGAGGTTGTCCTGAAATTGAAGCCCTAAAAATTTTGTTATCTTGACTGATTTTATTTGTGTTCCACTTAGCGAAAGGGATGTAGGAGGAAGAGATTTCGTTACACTATTGCGAAATGACATGGATACTGTTTTATCAGTATTAACGGTGAGACAATTTGATGAGGCATGAGGTTAGATAGAACTTTTTGTGCATTGACATGTTTACATACTAGATTTGTGTCACCAGCAAGGAGAACTATTTTGCAATTGGGTGTGGTAGATGATATATCATTTACCTACAATAAAAAGAGAATGGGGCCTAACTCCACAAGTAAGTGGCTTTGTTTCTGAAAGGTAATACTGACATAGTTTATTTTCAACAAGGGAAATTTCAACTTGCTGATGCCTATCTTTCAAGTAGGAAGTTAGAAAATTGATGTGCCAATTCATGAATGCCGTGTGAGTGCAGTTTTGAGAGAAGAATTTTGTGATTGATTACATCAAATGCTTTTGAAAAATCAAGATAAATACCTTGTAGATTATCTCTACGGTCAAGAGAATTGGTTACATCATTTAGAAAAGAAAATATGGCGCTGTAAGTTGAGAGGGTTTCCCGAAACCATGCTGATCGTTTGAGAGAAAATTACTATGCAATAAGAAGTTTAAAAGTCTCATAGAAGAGTTTTTCCAGGATATTTGAGTAAGGTGGCAATAGTGATATGGGTCGATAGTTTCCAACATCACGTTTATTTCCTTTCTTATGTAATTTTTTCACTTTAGCTTTTTTAAATATTTCAGGAAACGCACCTTTGAAAATATGAGTCAGTGGATTTAATATAACATTAGACGAAGATTTTACTATAAATTTAGGTGATCATCTATCCCTGTTGAAAATTTATTTTTAAAGAACTGATGACACTCATAACTTCACTAGAGTTAGTCTCAGAAGTGCACATAGAATACGGTATGTGTGTGGATGTATTTGGTGGACATTGTTTTTGTGTTACCGATTTCGATATTTTACCTATTTTTGAGAAATAAGAATTAAACAAATTTAAGATGTCCTTTGGATTTGATACAATTTTGCCATCGTGTAGTAGGGAAATGTTTTCTTGGCTATTTTCTGAAAAGGATGTCTATTTTTTTATAATATTCCACATGGTTTTAGTTCGGTTGTTTGATTCTATTATCTATATATTTTCCATTACTTTAGCTGCATAGACCACTTTTCTAAGAATGGATTTATATTTACGGAAATAATAATGAAATTTGGGTGGTTGGTTATTGAGTTTTGAAAGATAATATAATTTGTTTTTGGAAGAAATTCTAATCTCCTGAGTTATCCATCGATTGTGATTGTTTACTTTTACTAACTTGCATTATATAGGAAAGCAAGAGTTGTAATTCTTCAAGAATATTGAGAGAAAAAAACATTGTATTTATCATTGATGCTTTCACATTTATACACGTTATCCCACATTTCCTGATGTAAAAGGTTTTTAAAAATTGTTAAATTTTTTCTGTTAAACTGTCTAGTAATCTTATAGAGGATATTTTGTGGTTTTAATTCTTCAATAGTTAATATTTGGGCAAAGTGGTTGCTATACCCCGCTTTAAATACTTAAGTCTTTTGTTGACAATTATCCGGTCCAGCAATGGTTGAGATGAACCAGAGGGGTAAGTGGGGTCAATTATTGTAGTAACAAGATTGAAGGAACTGATTAGATTATTGAATCGATTCTTGGGATTGAGTGTGGAATCCAATTCACTGAGGAAATCAATGTTAAAATCGCCACAGATAATAGATCTCGTATATTTCTGTGTTAGATGTTTTAATACGATTTCAAAATTCAGAAAAAATATTACAAGATGTGAAATTGAAACCATTATTTTTCCTTCTCTAACATACCAGATGAGCAATCAATTATTTTATACTTTGTTTTTTTTTGGAGAATTGTCTAATTTATAATGTATTTTTAGCTAATAAATCTTTCAATACATTTGAGGCTTAATAATTATAACCATTAATTGTTTCAAATAGCTTGTGTTACGGCAGCTTAAGACAAATTAATACTTATATGTATAGAGTTAGATTTTAATATTTTTGTAGCTTTTTATATACATATAAAAATACAGCAAGTGATGACATAATTACATATTTTATATTGAACCAAAAATGGGAACTGGGTCGTGTCATGTTTGTTTCCAAGGGGTCTCATGCTCAAGAGTTCTGAAACTATTGTTATAGAAAATTTTTGAAGCATATGTACGGTATGCTGAAATCTACCTTACTATCTTGCAGAAATCCTAAGCACATCTCACTTTAATATACACAGCTTATTGTGACTTTTTCGGGAACAAATTTCTCACGAGTTAGAATATTATGCTTGAGAGGTACGTAAATCATCCTTTCATTGGGTGGCAATAACTACAATGATTTGAGAAATTTAGCTATTGTGTAGTATTTCATTCATTTCTTATCCGCAGCTATGAATGCCACAGAACATATTTAAAAAGTTGATTTGTTCCATTTCCTATTATAATCTTTTAAATAGTTATCAATTATCAGTCCATGCATGATTTGAACTCCCACAAACCAATCACAACAATTACTTCGGTAAGTTATGTTTTTTTAATAAACAAGATTACTTATTTGGATTGAATACATATCTTAATTTTCCATGACTTCAGAGTATTATTTAGCATAAACACCACTCATGATAAGGAAATGCATTGATATCTTGCTAATGCAAAACTTTGTAGCACAAATCCCTGAATTGAACATCTATTTTTAATCCACATGAATCTCTAGTAAAACTCCTATGTTTTTAAGTCCTTCGTAACATGATGTTTTAGGTCCACAAACCTTGATAGCAATACACTATCTGACTGTATAGCATACATACAGTGTTTATTTCTAAAGTACCTACAATTTACAATTTTGGTATTTCATTTCTTATTTTGTATCTTTAGTGCATAACAGCAAGAAATACATTGAGTTTTATAACTAATTCTGAAAGGCAAATTTCCAGAAAAATCATCCTTATTGAAGTTTTTACCATTCGCAACTATCCTCAAAACATTTTTATCCATTTTGGACTCAGTAACACGAATCTGTTTCACATTACATTGATTATGATTGTTATGGGACTCTAATACTATATTAATACCAATGACTAATTTCAATAAGATTGACTAGCTTTTTGTAGACGAAGATGAAAAATCGTGAAATTCCATAAGACTACATAAGAGGGAAATTGCAATAACTATTCTCATGAATTTCTTGAATCTTTGCCCTCTGGTTAACAGTTATAATACCAACAACTATGCAAAATACTAATTAAAAATCAGCTTTATTACATTTTTGTATAGAACTACCTTAAGTGCATCATGGCTCTCCTGAGGACACACACATATTCATGATTCTACCATGGATAAAACTTAAGTACATTAATTTTAAACATTGAAAAATTATAATAACGTCCATTATCACAACTTGGGTTTGGTCAGTAGCATATTTCTACCATTCAAATTTTTCTCTGTTAGAAGTTAACAGCAGAGATGTTAATGTTAAAAAGTAAATCCTTTCTCAAAAGTTAACTGTTGGGAAACTAGCATAATTTTGTATCATCTTGAATTTCATTTTTTTCTTTTAATGTCTTACTACTGATTTCTCTGATTGTTGATCTTTTAAAACCATAATGCTCTTTTAATCTTATTCTTTTACTTCTTTGTATTAGACCAAAGTACAATTTGTTTCAATTCACACATTCAATTTTGTAAATTTCTAATATTTTGTTGGAGGGTTCTCTAAACAATGAAATCAGGATGAAAAACTTAACATTGAAATGATTCTCCACAAGCATGTTGAGTCATCTAGCATTTAAATTGGTTAAAATCCCTATAAATGTAAGAAAATATAATTTATCAGAAGAATGAAATTTAAAAAGGATTAAAAAACCCAAATCTTTCAGGAATATAACCACTTTAAAATTTGAGAAGAAATAACTTCAATTCAAAAAAAATTACTCATCATCCAGAGACACATAAAATTTCAAACAACTTGGAGAGAACACAAAATTCACTTAATTCCACAAAATCAAGTGAATGTTAAGTTTTTGATCCATGCAAATTCCAAGTTCTTTTTTGACTTAGCTCAATCTCCCATAATTTTCCATAAAAAGAAACTTTTTGTCATACCTGATCTTGAATTGAAAATGTTTGGCGAGCCTGAGATGACTGACTTGAACGGCCACTGTTGGATGATGTACACGAACTGCTGTCAGAGTCAGAATCAGAACTCCAACATGACTCACTATCAGATCCCTAAAAGAAAAGGAAATTGGATCAATAATATCATTTAATGAAAGATGAAGATTCAAACAAAATGTATTTTATTATTATAAAATAAATTATTTAATATATGATACAAAGTTAATGCACTTTTCAATGTTGGCTTATTCCATGTCAACTCACCCTGTTGCTTGACCATTTTTAATATTTTTTATTTAATATATGATACAAAGTTAATGCACTTTTCAATGTTGGCTTATTCCATGTCAACTCACCCTGTTGCTTGACCATTTTTAATATTTTTTATTTTTTGACATACACCTAACTGTCTTAACTGTTCAAAACCACATTCTTTTTATTTTAATCTATTTTCATTTTTGAGTAGCAGAATTCATTGAGCAAAACGTCCTGGTGTTGTCAAATACAGACATTCAGACCTTTCGCAATATCTCGGGAATGAATAATTCTTGACACTTCTTCTAAAACTAATTAAATTTTATCATGAACTGAGCTGTATTTTGGGTCTTACAATAATTTTCCTATCTCAGTTTTTTCTATTAGATATTGGACTCTGAATTTCAGTCAGTTTCAAGACAAAATTCAAACTTAAAGTTTTTTTATCTACAAAGGAAATCTACAATATTAAAACTTTTCTCACTTATCGACATGCCTACAGAGAGTTTATTCACTAAGTTTTAAGACATATGACACTTCAAAACTGATTATGTTTCAAAAATTGTATTTTCTCTAAAAATGCATGTTTTTGGTGTTAAATATCTCTGAAGGGGAAGATCCTAAATATCAGAAACGTGGAGTATTTGACACTGCTAAGTTTGTAAACATTGTGAACAAAACAAATACTGTACAGGTAAATATTCTCATGCATCATGCAAGAAAGGAGAGTGCAATACATCAACTATAAACAGTCATATGAGCATACTTGCAAATGTGGCTCATTATATTTCTAATACGAGAAGGATTTCACAACAATATTAGTTCTGTATATATTTAATAATAGTTAATTAGTGTAAAGAGGTTGTGCATTGTTGAAAGTTCAGATAAAGTGGATATAGTTCTCTCATCCTTACATCAAATTTCATTCCATAATAAACAAGAAAGAGAATGGGACAAATTTTTACTGAGGGGGGTATTAGGGTCTAAGAGTCTCTAGGGTATGTCCAGAGGCTCTAGGGTTAAGGTTTCAAGTGCTGTGCTAAGTATAGTAAATACTGATGGATAGAATTTAAAAAATGAATATTTTTGCTGAGAGTTGTGTACATGATTCGACTACATTTTGTCAATATATTGAACATGTATTCTATGAGTGGTATCTTTGCTCAATGTAATTTGAAAGGGTTGATGATATTAGCACAACTTGTGCTAAGTCTATTTAGTGATGGAGCTATTTCAAAAATTTGTGGCAAAAGCAATACATGATGTCACATTTATATTGTGACAATAGTGTTACATCCTAGCCATGTATTGAGGGATTAAAACAAGTGACATGACATATATTTTTCCACGAGTAGGATGGTTCAAGTCCTTTTTCTAAAATATAAGAATATTTGTGAATTACAGATTCATGACTTCCAATTGTTTACATTAAGAACTGCGAAGTAAAAAAATCCCAGTTGAGTTTTAATGCTTCTCTAGATGAGTTTCTATCTTTATACCAAGATTATACCATGCAGTAAAAACTGAACACAATAGTCTAACAATTAAACTGAACGCAATAGTTTAATATACGAGAGTTTTTGTTAAAACAACAACAATTAGTTTAAACCATATAATGATAGCATTATTAGATGTTGCCTAGTTGTAATAAAAAAATAAATATAAATGTTTAGTGATTGAAAACAAAGCATGTCAAACAACTTTAACAAATAGGCAAGAATTAACTGTATTTACTGGAATATAGTCCCCCCCCCCTTATTTTAAGAGACAAAATTTAGAAGAAGAAAATTAAGTTGAGTAAAATCAAAGTCTTTCTGAAGGGAAATGCTCAAAGTTCCAAGTAAAATTGTTGGTTCTGGTAAGTATAATCTTAAGAATTTTCAAATGAAAAGCTAACTGCAGTAGTTCAACTTCTCTTGAAATCACCAGATCCACACAAACTTCCACACTATTTAAAATTCTCTGCTGCTGCTTTATTACCATGTGCCTGGGCATAATTTAGAATTCGCAGTCTGAAGTTAGCGTTGAAGCAGCTTCAATCGCCCAACTTTCATTGTGTCGAAGATCCCCGTCTCAGCAGAATCATGTGTCACAGTTGGCATGGATGACAGCGATCAGTCATTCCTAGACAACAGGAACCAGTTCGGTTTCCCTTTTGAATAAGCATCGAATCCTGCTGTTATCGATCATCAATTGATGTTGACTGTGTTACCATACATATACAGTTGTGTTTGCTTAACTCTTTATCATCCATGAAGCTTTGAACTAACAGCTTTCCTGTCCTAAACTTAAATATAGCCCCCCACTCCATGGATTTTTGGGTGATTTTTTTCAGAATAAAAGGGGGGACTATATTCGGGTAAATACAGTAATATCAATGTATAGACACAAACCTCAGAATCACTATCAGATTCATTTATAGAACCTGAATCTCGACTATCTCCATCATCAGATTCTTGACTATCAGATTCTTCACTATCCTCACTATCAGTCTCCTCTCCATCATCATCATCGTCCTCTTCTTCCTCATCATCATCATTAGAACTTTTACTTCCCTCTTGTTTATTCCCTTCAGTTCGATTGGAAGACCATCCCTCCACTTCCACACAGGGTGGGCGTTTGGGTGCTGTCAAGGGAGGTGGAGCTGGAGATCCCTAAAAATGAAAATACGTCATTACTCACACAAGGTACTCTGATGCACAGAGTAGGTAGTATCATGAAGTGTAGCAGCAAAAAATGAATGAAAAATGTCAATTAACTAAGTAAAGACTATGAAAAAGGGTCTAATCACTAGTTCTTCCATTGGAGTCAACCAATCTTCCCGACGCGAGACTTGCCTCTGCTGATTCATGTTACTCTCAGGTACTTCCATAGTTAAAGTATAGTATTTGAGTCTACAGTATAAAGCCTTATTGAAGAAAATATTATTTTGAGGAAATAGGTTCCTTTAAATTAAGTTCCCATACAAATAGTTCTCTCATCAAATAAAGTGTTTCATATCAAAATACCATTTCCACAAGTTCTATTTAAAATTCATATGCAGCCCCTTCAGATTAAGAATAAAACATGTTATGATGAGCACAATGAAAAGATAAAAATCAAAACCAATGGTTAAATTATAACTAAAAATTTTGGAACATTATAATAATACTTTATAATATATTAATTGAGTGACACTCCACTTTAATACTTAACCACAACTAGTTTTGAAAGCTGTTGCTTCCATCATCAACTCCTGCTGACCGAGTCACTCACTTAATATTTTACTGTAATGACTCCACTGTAAGTTCTTGAAGTATATTACTTCCAGATATCTTTATTTCAAAAATGTGTCTCAGAGCAAGAAGATTCACTTAAAGAGTCCAATGAATTAATTACTGTGATGCAAATAGAAAATTTTCAGACCAGATAAATCACTAAAGAAATAAGATTGAATTTTTTTTATTCCTCTTGAAGTCATGAACAAATAAGAATATTTATTGAAGAATTTTTTCCTGTTCATTTTAATTTATCCATAATTTACCTGTAATAATTTAATACTTAAATAAGCTGTTAATAACTTTACTTCAAACCACTAAAGTTTCTCTACATTTTTTAAAAAAGTTGAAGATGATTTTACAAGAGACCTATGGATAATAGTTGGATTTGGGAGTGAGATCTATAAAACCTCTCCTGAAGTTTGCATCTACTGAGAGAGGTACTTTTGTCAACAGATCTGAACTGAAATTATGTATATCATTTGCAAATTGTGTAACTATTATTTCTGCAACCAGATAGATTTACAGAAAACTATGAAAGACAAAAATTCTTGATCATAACAGGGTTTAAAAAAACACTATTTTACAATAGTTGACACACACATGGACATACTGCAAAGTCTTTGAGATTTTTCACTACGACCGGTTATGTGTATGTATATACTAATACGTTCCATTTCAAAAATTATAGTAATGTTTTTCCAATCTTGTGTCTTTTTCCGTAATTTTGGAGCTACAGATCACATCTGAATTTGTGCAATCCCAATTGACTTAATGCCCAATTAAACTGGGTTTTAGCATTTATACAACAGCAACATAAATACAGAGTGGCATGTAAACATTTTTCTCATAACAACTATAAGAGAATAACTGAAATTACCTTGATTGCATCCATATCCACAGTTGAAGGCAAATCTTCTGGTTCCGAATCATCTTCAGCAGGATGATGAATAACAGCATTCCAAGCAGAACTCGTAAGAAGAGGCAATGCATCAGCTGGTACAGGAGTGTACTGAAAAGAAAAATAACACAGAATGTAAATAAATAGACCAAACTTTTCTACTCCACCAATATCATGACAAATGTCGTTCATTTTGCTGTGCATAAACTTTCAATTCATAACTTACAAAATGTTCAAATTAGCACTAAGCATACTACTCAAATCATTACAAGCTATGAAATCATTTAAATTGAATAAAAATTCAATTAAATATCTCATGATTACACATATATTACGGAGAAATTGCAGTTTTTTTTTAAAAAAAAAAAAGCTCATTCAATAAAACATTAGAAGCAATAGTGCAAGGAAAAGTTAAATAAGGATAATCTGCAATAATGCTTTATAAAATTGTACTTAAGAATTCATAAAAGGTTAGCAAAATAGTGAGAGAAAATTAATATGTAATGCAAAAATAGTTTTAAACCAGTATTAGAAGTGAAAGATCAACAAAATTTTACTGATTTTTATATGTGAGCTAAATATTACTAAACAGAAAATCTTAATAGGGGTCTACCTTCTTGATTTCACTAGTGGAATTCCTTTGGTTTAGATCACCTCCACCCTCATATTGAGAATCTGCAAAAACAGTAGAACCCTTGTCTAGCTGGGGCATGCTGTACAATTCCATGCAGATGTTACTGATCTGAAATCATAATCACAAGAATAATGTTAGACTAAGCATACCAAATCTTCATAACTAAAGGTTAAAATATGTAAATACCTTGACATCACAATAAAATATATTCCACAAAATTACAAGAAAATAAATGAACCAACCATTATTCAGGGAATTTTCAATTATATCAAGATTTCATACATTAATTGATGTTTGAAATATAACCTAAGTATCTCCTAATAGCTTATAGTTAAATTAATAACAAAAAACTCCACTGATAAATATTCACAATTCCATACACTATCAAATTGCTTACCAAACCGTTAATTAAAGTTGTAATTAAAGACCACTTACCTTGCATGATGGAGGATGAAAACAAACCGACTGAAAACGACGACATATTCTGGGAATTCAAAAGGCTAATTCCCATTGTTCACATTATGAACACTTTTCACGACACACGGTGCAGTATGTTTTAGTAAAAGTAAACTTCCCACAACAAAGATTCAAAATCGAATTGGAAGTGTCATGTCAATGAACATCACAACACCGTCAACGAGCTCACGTTGAATTATCCACTTGTTTCCCAACACACGAAGACAAAAACTAATTTCGATCTCATATGTGAATAATAAAACACTTTTGAAGCGTATTTATATTCACTCTTTTACATCTCACTGAGATATAACCGCACAGACGCTTCTTATTTACATTCACAATCATAACTGATGACTGTAAACTTCCGGTTATTGCTATCTTTTAAACACAACTCACTAATATACAGAAAAGTTCACTCCAGCAGTTCAATTGTAATCCTCGAAAGAATACTTTCCAGGAGTAATAATCATATTATGCAACAAAACCCATCAGTGCTGCGTAAATATTACCTGTGAATCGGACCATTTTCACAGTAAATACACAAAGCCAAACAAAATGGCGATAAGCTATAAAAGAAAAATTGCAGGGAACTTACAGACGCCAACTGTTCAATCAAATGAATTCGACAAGTTATAGTATTATATCACTTTAATTATTTCACTCAACATTAATGACAACTTTTCCTTGCCATCAGAAATGATGGTTGGGAAGGTGATCATCGACCTCTCATAAAACAATACGATGAGACAGATCATGATAGGCAGCCATTACCAACAAATACTACGGTAGTGTATGTACCCGCAACGAGTAAAGAGTTGAGGTCATTCAAATTAGCGATGAAAGAGTCAAGGATATATTTGGAAATTTAGACTGATGAAGAATTCGCAATAACCAAACCTAGAATCTTCGACGCAATACAAAATGTAAAACGCCGGCAGCTTCTTTCCTTGTGGTCACTTTTGATGCATCAGAGCATGCCATCAAAACATTCATTCATTGCAGCCTGAATGCAGCTGCCAAGCCAGTGTCAAGCAGCTGCCGTGAATTAAGTCGATTGGACACGGGCGTAAGAGACTAACAAAAGAGCCTACGCAGTTATATTAAATTCGTAGCTAAGAAGTATAGATAAAATGATTCATAAATATCAAAATTACAATTTGTAAGGTACATAATTACCCACAGAAAGTGTATTTTGATTTAACACTTCAACAGTTAACACTGTTATGTGTACATTTTACGAGTACTGAGTCGGATGAAGTTTTCAAATTTTCCATGAATTAGGCGGTATTATATCCATTCTATTATGTCAAGAGGGACGTTCTAGTTCTGTTAAGTCTTATCACGCAAACGTCAAACGTGAATATAATTTCAAAAGTTTAATTAGAACTAAAGCTGTAAAAGAAGAGGAACTTATATAAACGTCAGATTATATTATAAGACTTAATTATAAGACAGTAAAAAGTTGTCAGTACGATAATATCCGCTAAGTAACCTAAGGCAATCATAAAACGTTTATAATAATTTAAAAAATCGAGTTATGAACCTAATCAAAACATTATGTTATACAAGAGTTCAGTTTCATACTGAATTTTTCTAGACACCTATTTATTCAGACGAACTAGCATTATGTTTTATTCCAACGAAAAATTTTGAGTAGTCTGACTGATTTTTTTTTTACAACGGTAGGTGAAAAGTCAGCTGATGAGGGTCCTCATTACAAGGTTATGTGGGGTCCACGACCCACTGAAAAAAAAATATTTGCTCCAAAATCATCCCACGAGGCTGCCGCTAGGTATTACTTCGTGAGTACCTGTCAAATAACATGCTCCTCTTAATTTTTAGACAACTGTTCTCGTTCCCGAAGTATCACCCGTTACTTTAACGTGAGCGAACACGAAAAGAAGATAAGGGAATATTTCAATTGATTTCAACTCATTGCGAAGAGAAACAAAGGGAATATTTTAAATTGGGGTGTCTTCAACGTCAGCGATCTTAACCGGCGAACGGCTAAAGCGAAGCGGTCAATCTGTTTGAGATTTTCGCGAAGTAGAAACAAAGTCGCAAGCTGGTCGAAAGCGTCAGATCGGTCGCCAACACCAAGGGCTACAAACTCCCATAAGACCCTTCGGTGACAAATTTACGCCATCTACTTCGCTCTCGCAGACAGGGGAACTAATTCAATGACGTCACGCAAACGCATGGCGCGTTTTTCAAAAGAGGGCATTCATTAAATTTGCATTGAATGTACATTTTATGCTATCAACCAAGGAACTTACAAAAAAAACTGTAATTAAAATTGAAAGCAACAAATCGCTAATAAATCCTCAACCAACGTATAATAATTAAATTAATGAGTAAATGGAATAAATGGTAATAAAATTACACAAACACATGACTTTTTATTGAAAGCAAGTATTTATTATAAAAATATTAATTATGGATATAGAGTGGATACACACAATGGTTCCAGGATGGAGAACATAATATAAATTTAGCTATTACAAATAAAATCCATTATAAATAGTGGTAATGTACACAATAGTACCTATATTGAGAACATTTAAGAAATAGTTCCTTCACAAATTATACCTACTTGTGAATACAGAGGTAATGCAAACAACACTGTCTAGACTGATTACAGATAAGAAAATGTACTTTATAAGCATTCACAAAAAAACTCTAAATTGAGTACCGATAAGAAATAAAAATATTACAAATAATTGTGGAAACATAGATAACATACACACCATTTGTTATATTGAGAATATCTAAGAAATAGTTCCTTTACAAATTAAACCTACTTATGTATACAGAGATAATGCAAATTACTCTGCCTAGACTGATTACAAATGGGAAAACGAATTATTTGTGGATACACATAAAACATAACTCTAATTAGAGTAAAAAAGAAACGAAACTATTACAAATAATTGTGGATAAAGAGATGATATACACACCACTTTATGTGCCTATATTGAGAACATTTAAGAATGATAGGGATGAGGTATAATGTAAAAAAAATCAATAATGACTTAAAAACAAAATTCTTAAATAAAACAATCTTAATTAGGTTTATGTCTGAGATAAACAAATCTTTAAAAAGTTCAGAATAATTTCTGGGGGCATATGTTTAATTTTTCATTCAGAAAATGATTTTTCATTCAGAATGTTGATTTTCAGAAATTAATTCTGTGTTGTTTTGTAATGTTAAATAAAAAATATTACAGAATTGTTTAGCGAAATACAGTTTATGTTAAACGAAAAAAAAGTGTATGATTTGAGGTTTTTTAAGAAAAATTTACTCCGATATTTCGCTGGGATGACTGTACAGATAAGTAATATATTGCAATTAATGAAGCAACAGATACAAAGGGTACGTACACAGTTGTATCACATGTTAATAATTGAAAAATAAATATGTCAATATGAAGCAATGTAAAGAAATATTTCAATTGCAAATAATTATAAATACTAAGGTAACTTGTACAAATGTGTCTAGAATGAGCACAGAAGAAAATAATACTATTGAAAGTAACAAAAAATTATGGAAACAAGGATAATTTACACCTCAATATCAAACACACAAGATTGCTTCTCTATTGCTATTTCAACGCCAATGTTTGTCCTAAATACGGTGCTTTCCTAGATGCCGTTGTTCAGGAAATTGTTCCGTTATCAAGTTCTTCGAGAATAATTACAGAATCCAAGCTTGATTCCATTTCTTCTCATATTATCCTGATAAGATTAATTAAGTTGCCATAGCAAATTCCTTTAAATCATGTCTAACATACATTTCCTGTGGAAAATGCTCCGGACGAACTATGTACTTCTTGACATCAGCATTGGAGTTTTCTGCAGTTGAAATAAATAATAATTGCAAAATTTCCATGACTATTATAATAAACGTGATAAGACTCAACAGTACAAATAGTGAAAGAAATTGTGTTAGTAACTTACCATAAAGAATCACCAGAGTAATTTTGGGCAACCACTACTTGCTTTCTGGCTTTCCCGAAGTATGATATTCATGAACACAGATACACATAAATAAACACAACTTAGAATTAAGGCACGAACATCTAGCTTTCACCTCCATACCGCCTCCAACATGCTCCAACGGCTGACATTAGACCAACCGTCGATGCTCAGCACGAACTCATTTTCAACTCTACTGCGCAGATCACCGTGGCGCTACCTACTTTGATCTCGCAACTAACGATTTGTCACCCGAGTTAGTACCACCTGGCCAACACTAAGGGCTGGTTCACATGTACGTTTTACACCGGCGTTCGTGGTACCGCGTGTATCAATCGCAAGTGAAAATCGCATCCGATTGCATGCAATGGTTCAAATGGTGTTGACGCTGGAAGTCGCAGAGATGTGTAACGAGACCCAGCGATTGAGTTATCTAATATGGAATTAGATAATATAGAGTCGAGGTCTCATCTCACACCCTCCGTTTGAAACATTTCCATTTGTTACCTTCACACCGTGCGTTTTCACTGGTCCCTTATGCCCCTGGTGCGCCCATACCCCCATTCAAATGCACAGAAGAATGCAGTGAAATCAAAACATCTACATTTCACGTCAAAAAGTGAACATATTGTGATGTAACAACTAATATTCTTCCACGAAAGCATTTATTTATTCATAGAGTACTAAACGTGTTTTTTATTCGTATTGTTAATCGTTCTTGGCGGGATGCAAAATTGTATGATTTCAGATGAATAAATATTCTAATTTAACAGTTGTCCAACAATTTCACACTTGTATTACTCCTACAATATTTAACTGAGTTGCTAATCATTTTGGAGAAGTTCATCTTCTAAGCTTAAATACATTTTTAAAGAGGTTAAAATTATTTTTGTTTGCTTTAGAAAACAAAGTTTTCTATGAATCGCATCGCCATGTGAAGTAGAAGGCATCACTTCCATGGAACACAACATTTTTGTGCGCTGTGTTCGCGCTGCGATAGAATACCGAGTCTGCGATTTTCGGCTACCACGAACGCCGGCGTTTGACGTACATGTGAACCAACTCTAAAATCGTTCGAGTCGCTAGTTACGATTCGTCAAACCTAGCGATAAATAGCTCTCGTCGACCGATAAGTCGTTTCGTGTGCAACCGAGTCTGTGTTCTGGAACGAAAAGTGTTGGAAAAATAAAGAATATCACAAAATAATTTCAGGTTTGGTTGAGTGGCGGTGAATACGCCACAAAATGTTGTAGGGAGCATTCTGGTACATTCCCGGTTAATGGTTTCGTTGAGACCTGTTTTTCATAAATTGTGCGAAATTCATCCGTAATACATTTTTCTTAGTGTATGCGATTTGTGTCGGTTTTTTTAAGCATTTGCCCCTTTCTTCACATTTAGTAGAAATTTCCTTTTTCACAACAAATAGGAAAACACTGCCGATCGACACTCATTTCTTTGGGTTTATGTTCGTTCGCTCAATTGTTTACTAAACCATAGTGTAACAGGGAGAAGTGAGCCGAACACCCGTCTTCGCTGTAATTATTTCGGCATTATTCCTTTGACTACCGTGTGATGGTAAGTGACTAAAAAACGGTTCACGATTGATCACTTGAGACGTCACGTGATACGGCCATATATTGCTTTCATTAAAATTGTTTAAATATATGTACATTGACTTGGGAAGAAATCCCAACACCAAGAACAAAAATATTGTAGAGAAATGAAATGTCGGCAACACATTTGTCTAGGTAACATATTTAATTGATTAAAGTTTCAAGGACACAGGTTAATGTAAGCCCGAGAATAGTAATTTCAAATGTTAAATGCTGGTACATCAATAACCGGTGTAACCGCCAGAATATTGAGTGCAAGTATGCAAACGTGCATGCATTGTGTCGTACAGGTGCCGGATGTCAGTTTGTGGTATTCCATGTCTGTTGCACTTGGCCGGTCAATATAGAGATTATTGCTGGTTGTTGTTGTTTTTTTGTTTTGTTTTTGGTAGGGTTTTTCGGCTCGTCGACATCGAGGTCATTAGAGCCCTAAACTTTTGTACAGGTAGGGAAAATACTGTTAGGCACTAAGGACAGCCAACATGACTTACCCCGCATGTGGGACTCGCCGAATGACTCAACCATACCCGCTAAAAACCCTCCTGAACAAAATGAGAGAGGAAAATGAAAGATACCCTAGCCGTAATAGCGTCGGGATTGAAAAGAACACGAGGTGACCAAGGGAGGTCAGTAAAGAGAAAGGAAGGAACCTATCACAAGTGGAAGTAATACCAGATTCAGCTCGGGGCCCCGTGTTTGCCAAACACGTACTTACTAGATGTAAGTCCCCTGGGGAGGGGGGGCTGGTTGTGGATGACGCTGGATTTGTCGTCCAATGATGTCCCATACTTGCTCGATTGGAGAAAGATTGGTGATCTAGCTGGCCAAAACATGTCGACACTCTGTAGAGCACGTTGTGTTGCAACAGCTGTGTGAGGGCGAGCGTTATCTTGTTAGAAAACACTCCCTTGAATGCTGTTCATGAATGGCAGCACAACAGATTGAATCACCAGACTGACGTACGTATTTGCAGTCAGGGTGCGTGGGTTAACCACGAAAATGATCTTGGTGTCATAGGAAATTGCTCCTCAGACCATAGTGACTCCAGGTGTACGTCCAGTGTATCAAGTACGTCCAGCGCTCACCTGAGCTCCTCCTAACCAACACACGGCCATCACTGGCACCAAGGTATAAGTATAAGTTTATGGCAGCACCTTTCCGTGACCACTCCTGCCAATAATCATGCTCAGTGAATACATTCCTGAAGTCTTTCTGCAATATCACGGAAATAAAAACCACTTTCTCGTAGCCCTATTAAACGACCTCGATTAAACTCAGTGAGCTGTTGATAATGACTTATTCGTCTTTTTAGAGGTATTCTTGAGTAACATCAACTCACTACGTCAAATCTCAGCAATTAATAACGGTCACGAACTTTACAGTGAGTATTTAAAGCAAACCTGATTTGCATATTTTAATGGTGCTCCTAGCGCCACACTTATGCGCCTATCGCGAAATTTGAATAGACATCATCTTCCAAATGTATAAACTCGTACTACTCAGATGTATAAAACGAGTACTACTCAGATTATCCATAATACCAATTATTTTATATGATCTGTACTTGGGTACGGTTTTTGATAGCCATATTTAAATACATTAACAAGCTGCCAGTCGGCACACTAGCTAGAGACTGGCAGCGTGTAAACGCATCCCAACAGTATACTGGTTGCTCCCAGCGACCCAAGGACGGTCCAGTCGCTGGTTGCTCCAACAGATCAAACAATTTTGTTATGTTAGCACGTGACAGCGCCCCCGATCCATCACTTACAGCGCGAGCGAGGCACCGATACTATTTATCAATCGCTGGCAGACGCCAGTGAATCGGAGAAATGTTAAGGAAGCTATAAAATGTAAATTAAAAAAGCAGGTTCTACTTTTGACTATAAATTGTATAACAGTAATACATTGATTGTATTATATAGTAGTATAATTTAGTAATATATTACAATAATACGTTTTCTCTGTCTCACGTACGTAGTATAAAGGATTGTAAACGCAAGCAAATTCGATCATGAGATTTTGACGGAAATATCTACTTTGGGTGTCCCTTATGCGGAAAAAGTTGTGCGCTTATACCGAAAAAGTCCCTTATACCGTCTGTGCGCACCGATTGCGACTGAACGAATAGTTTTATTTCATTTTTATTTCGTACTAACTGACCCGACAGACGTCCTGTCCAAATTTCAATAAGTTTGTTCGTGATGAACGTACAAAGAATCACAATTCAACTGAAAAAACAAAACAAAAAGAATCAACCAAATATGTCGTTCCTGTCGTCAGTTATGATCGAGAGTGCATACAAAAATTATGATTTTTGCAGTTTATCGGAATTTTCAAACTTTCCTTTGTAATTGTCCCAGAAAACTTTTCCAACCATAACGAACAAAAAAAGAGAGAGAATTACGCATATCCATCGTTCAAATCGTGAGTTATGGTCTTGAGTTAATACAAAAATCCCGTAGAAGAAAGTACTTTCAGTTTTTCCCGATTTTTCCAATTTCCCGAGCAATTTTCCCAATTTTTCTTTCCCTAAAAACCTTATTCTGACTATTATGAACATTTTTTAAAAATTAGACATATCGGTCCAACCATTCTCAAGTGATGTGCTTGCAACGTACAGCATTTAATTTTTATTTATATAAATTTAGACTTGTATTTGCTTGTTGATGAACGAGCTCTGTTTTTTTCAGCTTTAATTTAACGAGTACTTTATACAAAGCTCAATTTACATTTCGGAAAATTTCTCGGAAACTGCTCCAAAGGTATCGTTACGTTTTCTATTCAGAAAGTGTAATAGTATGTATCCGCATTAGTGGTATTTTACTTGAAAATTCGGTAAAGACGCAAAAAAAATTTCCTTATCACACTGCCACACGTATTTACTATTTCAGAGACTTGGAAACTATTTTATGACCCAAGTGGAGTGTGAATCCAGCTATAGAAACTGGAATGAATGGTATAATAACGATAAAAGTGATAGAGGAACGAAATAGCTACTCCAGTACGATATAGCATGATCATGTAGCGACAGCGGTGGTCTAGTGGTAGCGCCTTCCCTTCTTCGCTCTCGCTGAGCGGGAGAGTGTGGGTTCAAATCCAACTCGGCCAAATAAGGTAAGGTTTCCCTCACCCACTCCAGACAAATGTAGGTTCGGTACCATAAGTTTCCCGGCAACCCAACATTTCTCCTTCCCAATTCCCTCTCTTAAATCCAACGGTTAGGTGGAAGACCAGGTCTCATGACCTGAATCCCGCCAAAGTACATTAAAATAAATAAGATACAGTGATATTACTTTTACGTCACGTTTTATATTTATAAGACTAAGATATAGTAAAAATTAATTTTCAAGATTTTTTTTAAAATTACAAATGTAGTGCGTATTAAGTTTCACATACCCAGGAGAAAAAGAGTTAAGTTTAGTTTTGATAGTTAATCCATTCACATACACTCAACAATAAAGAAATATTTTTTGAATAGCAATTCTGTTACGAGCTCCAGTCATGATTCATAGTTCAGTAAACAACGTCGCACTACGTTCGCAAACCACTAGATAGTTCGAACTGGTGGCAACATGTAAACGGTTTTGATGTGATGGCGCCAGTAGCTGGTATATTTTACAACTTTACCCTCTTATTTACCCTAACTCAGTATGCAAATCCAATGCACATGTTTTCCCATACACTTCTACGACCGTCATCTATGTGGTACGCAAAATTAACTTTACAAAGAAAAAAGCAATCATTTTCACGCATTCTATATTGATGTTGACAACAGCAGTTCTCCGTATGAAGTAAAGCGAACGGGGTTGCTTAAAAGTGGTTGTTTGGTATTACTTTCTTGAAATTTTGGATAGAATCCAAAGTAAAACTAATTTTTTGACTTTTATTTGGTAAAAATATTAGTTTGAATTAAGAATGATTTAGGAGATATGTCAAGAAGCTTCTCTGGGTCAAGAAGTCTCGGAACGAAGTGGTGACAGTGAGGGAGATAGCCACCCGCCTTCCGATATTTTACAGGCTATGGTTTTGTAAAGTTGATATCTCTCTGAGATTGGTACATCTGCACGACTAAATAGTTTTGAACTGTCTTGATAGAGTGAATAAATGAGATCCACGCGGAAAATAAATGAAGTAATGATTCGGCGGAGAGATATAATTTTCCCATTTATAAAACTTTCAACTATGCCAGACTTAAAAGAATGAGCCGTTTTTGAGAATATTTTTCAAATTATATTATACTTCAATACAAAGTGTATGTCGTACGAAGATCAAAGATAAAATCATTTGAGAGCACGTGCATCAACACCAAATATATGCAACGCTAAATACGAAATATTACTGAAACTAACCCATCTATTTAGCCAGAATTGATGAGCACAGACAGACGGAAGTCAGATTTAAAAAATCTTTCGGTATCAGAGAAGAATATTTCCGTCAAAATTTCGCGATTTTTTTCTCGGTTGCAATATTCTCTATACCACGTATATGAGAAAGTAATCGCCTACATCCATTTCACTGTTAAAGGATTAATTTAAAAGAGATTAAAATACATGATTAGGTTTGAAATTATATTTCAGCTGCAAAAATTAGCAATGTAGGACAAAAGGGTTTGAACTCTTAAAATTTCCAAGAATCATATTCAGATTCCATGTATATTCTGAGTAATGTGCTGAACTCAGATTTCGAGGCTTCTTACGTTTTATCGGATAAGCACTCCGATACATGCCCCCTACTTCACTTGTAAGATATAAAAAGAGGTTGAGGCAACTAGCACATTTGTAACTTGTAAGAAGCGCAGACCAGCAAAGACTTCAAGAAAAATTTTGAATAACTTGTAACGAGTATAGGTGTGCGAGGCTGCAAATGGTCATGAACTGATTGTATAATAAAGAAGACACTATAAAGTACAATTCGAGAAACGACAGTTTTTATTTCATCTTTGTTCTTACCTTAAACCACAAGCAGTAACGCTTGTTGCTTTCACAGACTACAGCTCTGTTACCGTTGCACTTCGCTTTAGTAATTTTTATTATAACACTATTTCTAAAAAAAAAAACATTTTCGGGAAAATATTCCACTCGTGATATATAACTGTTACATTAAACAATAATTCCAACATAGGTCCTCTTGTACATTTATTTAGCGTATGACTGCGTACATAATAATAATAATAATGAAACATATCAACTTGTGTGAAATATGTAAAACACAAGTTAAAATACAGTAGACCTAGATTCTTGCACAGAGTTTTCTTCTTACATAAAAATTATTGTCAACACTGTAAAAATTAATTAATTTAACACAATACGGGTAAAGCACTAACAAAAACACGCAGGCTCACGAACGGCAAAATATGAAGAAAAAACTAGATACAAAATTGAGCTCCGACATTGATAAGAGCAAACTAAAACACTAGAGGCAGAGCAATGAATGTTCAGTGTAAACTTACCATTGCAAGATGGAGAGGCAGGTATCTGTTGTCATTTCTTGTTTCACTCGAATGCGATGAGTCTTGTGGTTATTTGATACACACTAGGTCACCTCCCAAAACCTTATCCCATGCTCCCGCCTGCTTATTTAGCGGTCTCGATAAGATCTCAGAACGGCATAAAATTTTACGATTTATTCAACCGTTTCGAAAATGAATTGAAATTTTTATCGTGTTAAATTTCTGTTTCTCTAATGTGTTTAGGAGATTAAGAGGAGCAAGATCATTTTCTAAAGTTTGCTACCTGAATTGATTTCAAGGGGTACGTTTCTTCTAACAGATCTCCCTTACATCAATTCCGTAAATATTTACAAATTTGTTGATCTTTCAATAAGTTCCTCTTTTGAAAGTGTTGGATATTTCCATATAAAACCGAACATTTCATCGATGTTTCGAACAGTAGTGTATCGTGTTATATTTACAATACGTCCTGTAAAACATAAAATACTTTCATTTTAAAACGTTCCTATGGATCACAATTATCTTCTTGAGTTGATCCATCTGCTAGTCTCTTTTTGACAGATCGTTTTTCTGGAATGGTTGTTGCCGAATCTACATTGGCACTAACAAGTTTACACTGTTCCAAAATGTTTACCCAGCTACTTAGTGTTTTAAATCATTCATTAAACTGTCTAAATTCTTCATTTCTACATCGAGAGTAGTACTTCTAGCCTGTAAAACTTTGTTTCTGTAATCAATTGCGGTCGCACTTTATGCCAAACAGATGACATAACAACACATTCAAAAATCAATATATTTTGCAAGATGTTTAAGATCGTTTAAAGTTTCAGCAGTTAAGTTGAGATTTTGAACCTCTTTGATGCCTCGTAGGTTCGTAGAAAATGGCATGACACACTCAATTCTTGAGGACCACCTTGTATCAGAAATGATGTGAAACGAGCACTTCAGATATTTTTGTAAGATTTCCCATAGCTGTGGACTTGAACGGAACATGTTATAGCATTTTTGGTGATTTACAAAGAATTCTATTGCCTCCGTATAATTTTCTGCAGCTTTAACTCCACATAGATTCAAACTATGACAAGTGAATAAAGGGCCAGAGGGTTGTCTTTAAGTATTCGACCCTGTCTCTTTGTACTGACCACTCATGCTACTACCATTATCATAGCCTTGTCCACGACAATCACTTAGGTGAATGTGATATTTGGCGAGACTGGTCCGGATAAGTTCTGCAATAGCCTCACGGGTTTTCTTGTTGCAATCCACAAAGCCGAGAAAACGTTCTTGAATCTCATATTCAGTACTCAGGACCTGTTCCTTTGAAGTTAAACTGAGATATCGCAAAATAATAACAGACTGTTCCACATTGTACTTGGAGTCGGTAATAAGCGTCCTGAAATTCCTTGACTTGACTCACATGATCTATTAACACGGGATCATAGTTCCTAGAAAGTTACCATTCCGTGTGTTTCCTAGATGACTGTCTCCTAAAAAAACACATCTGAAGTACAGCGTAAAATTTGCCTCCGCCTTTCTGCTTCAGTTTTAATACAGTCACACGACAACATGCCCACAGATGTCTCACTGTGAAGACGAGACTCCAGACAACGACATTCTAGGTAATACATCTTGTGGTTGACACTGTTTTCATGGGGTGTTATTCTAACATGTGGTTTCTTCCACTTGTTGATTGCAGAGTAACCTTCAGAAGTTGCCAACATTGATCTACTTGGCATTGGAAGCATACTGAATAACCTACAAGGAAGGCAGAAAAGCGCACTTTTAAGTGGACTCCACACCAGCCAATCTCGGCTTATTACTTCATTATTTTTAAATGTACATCACAGAACTCAACGGGGAAATGCATGACCCTCTACATCTTGAGGGAAGTAAGGCGGATGAGGTGAAGCACCATGGAGAACTGCTTCCCTTACGTTATGATTTACAATAAGAGTTTCAAGTTGGTCTACATAGAAATGCAATAACTTAGAATTATCTGAATGGTTTGCGTTCCTATTCGTCGAATGCACTGAAACTTGATGAAGTTTTGTCTGTTTCGACCGTCTTTTCACTGTTACGAGCTGTAAAAGTTACATCAGTATCAACAGATGAAGAGCAACTCGCTTCCGATTGATGGAGGTTATTTTTGTTCGATGACTCTTGGTCTGTGTGCTTCTTCGACAATTCTATCTGGATTAACGGGTTTTCAGTATCTTCAAGAGGTCCTTGATGCATTGGGTTTAAAGAGTCTGTAGGTTTAGTGGAAAAGCCTAGACGTTCAAAAGTAGTTTGTCCCTTTTTGGCTGATCTTCCTCGTAGGTTCCGTTCTTTTCTTTTTGTTGCCTCTGATATAATTCATTATGAAGGTGTGAAATCTACTCTCAAAACAGTTTTCAGAATAAAATTTTTGAAAGCTATTTCAATATTTTACATATACTTAAAGTAACGATACTTTCCCTAAAATTATTCAATATGGCTGCCTTAAACAAATAGCCAACCTCTACGAAACAAATCCTTGAAACTCACTCGCGTGCAGGTAGCGGTCCACCAGAAATTAAAGAATATCCAAATAAATATTAATAGTAGTTACAAAAGCGACTATTTGATGTAAAGAAATACAAACATGTAATAACAATAAACAAAGACACAAGTTAATATTCGTTCCGCACGCACGATGCACAAAGTACAGAACAGCGCCACAAAAGCAAGTGAATTGAATTGGTGTCCGAGGTTGGCAATGGATTCATGTTCGAATGTCTTGCCAACAGAACACGAGGTACTCTTATCATTACTCTTATGGACGATGGCGAAGTAAAAGCGTTGGCTACATTGAGTACAGGTTCTATACCAACTTCAAGCCAGTTAGACTGATAATAAATAAATATATAATTTATTGTCAAGAGCGCTGTTACAAATTGCGTATGACCACGTTGAGGACAATAAAGTAACTTATATACAATAAACTAATAATTTTTTTGTGTGGCTTTAAGGGCTCGTCATAAACTAATAAACACAGGGTGTTTCCGTTCATGCCTTTTTTTTGTTAAGTTGAATTTCTCGAGGCAAGGTAAAATGACTTTGAGTATAAACGTAGTCTGCTGAATACCATCACAACACAACAATCACATGAACTTCGATTTCTCTTCGTTACATAATAACAACAATGAACAATAAACAGAGGTGCCCATCCCCCTAAGCCCTATGACGCAGACCCCCCTCCAAAAAAAATTATCCCCCCCCCTACGCTTTGACTCTCTTCCAAATCATATTCCAAAAATTTAAAAATATTATACAACTTTATCCCTATTATTTATCCTAATTCCATATTAAAACCAGTTTGCAAAACCAGTGCACATGCTTTCTCATACACTTTTAAGACTCGTATAGCACGCAAACTAACTTGACAAAAAAAATAAAATCATGCATCCTATATTGATGTTGAAAACAACAGTTAAATCTTCGTATAAAATAAAGGGAAAGTGATAGCTTCAAAATGGCAATAGTTTGGTACCATTTTCTTGAAATTTTGCGCAGAATCGAGAATAAAAGTAATTTTTTTGTCTTTTACATGTGCGGTAAAAAATAGTTTGCACAAAGAAATATCCAGAAGGTGAATCATTCAGATCGCGAAGGGTAAGGATGTTTGTGTGAGCGAAAGTTTGTGTGTCAGAGCAATTAGGAACTAAGAAGTAGTGCCAGTGAAGGAGGTAACCATGCGCCTTCCGATATTTTACAGGCTATACGGTATTACGCACGACGTATTAAAAAAGCAATCGGTATCAGATACACTAGAAACTAATATTTCGGTCAAAATCTCGCGATTTCTTTCTTGGTTCGACTGTCTCTAGATCACGTATATATGTGAAATTAAAAAGAACACATAACCATTTTACTGAGAAACGATTAATTTAAATAAGAATAAAATGCGGCCAAATTTCGCCTCACGGTCCAAAGAGGGTTCGAAAAAATGATTAATGTCATAATACTACAAATATTATTACGGTTCCGAAAATATAAGTCGTATTCCTCGCTCTTCATATTTACGGTAGTTATAAATAAATAATGTTCCGCACTATTTTCTTCTCTCCGCCACCGTTTATGTTAGTATGTTAGGGGTATGTTAGTTATAATATGGCTCGCGACAGCGAGCCATGAACAATTATAATGAACAATGATGTTAGGTTAGCCATGAACAATGATGTTAGGTTTGTTAGACCCGGCGATTTAGTTTTAAGAAAATATGTTGTACGTGTGAAGATGGAGGCGATGGTGGAGGTAGCAGCACTCGCGGAAGGATATACGAAAAATAAGGTTATTTTTCTACGGGGTTGGACCGTGTGGCGAAATTGGTCCTAAAATGCATAATTAGGTTTTAATTTACATTCCAGCAGCTAAAAATTAGAAAAGTAGAAGAACAGAGTTTGAATTTTTAAAATTTCAAAGAACCATACTCAGATTCCATACACATATATTCAGATTCAAATGCGCTAAACAATTTCGAGGTTTCTTACGCTTCGTCGGATTATTTCACTAGATAAACATCTCAGATACACGTTCCCTACTTCACTTGAAAGATATATAAAGCAAGAGCATGAGGCAATTAGCAAATTTATCTCTAGATTTTAAGAAACGCTGGCCATGAAAATCTCAAGAAAAATGTTGTATAATTAGTAACGAGTATAGGTGTGCGTGATTGTAAATATTCGTGAACGAAATTTATCTTATATAAGCCAATATCAACGTACAGTTCGAGAAACGACAGTTTGTCTTTCACCTCTCTTACCTTAAACCGCACACAGTAATGCTTGACCAGCGCTTGACAATTTATCAGACTACGGCCCAGAAGATCCACTACAGTTGCACATCGCTTAAGATATTTTGATTATTAAATTAATTTGAAATATTTTTTGGCAAAGTTATATCTACTTATCATATCTAAGAGTTTATGACTCACAAGAAACGCAAAAACTATTGCCAACACAGTGAAAATTGGTTAATTCTTCACAAATAGAGTAAAGCACTATAATGAAAACACGCAGGTTCCCGAACGGCGATACATGAAGAAAAAGAGATACAAAATTGAGCTCCGAACTTGATCATACAAAGTATACTTTCGCTGTTGTTTGTAGTAAGTTGGTTATCAGCCATACTGGTATTCAAGAATAGGTTTTATCACGAGTTGGCAAACAAAACAAGCGATTAGTACTAGCTCGGAACATTTATTGCTCCATCTTCAGAGCTGTAATAGTGTGGATAGTATACACAGCATACAATAAAAATAACAATAGTATACATCAAATGAATGAAAAACATACAGAGTAACCCAAAGTATTGTTAATATGACATTCAATGATTAAAACCTCCCATAACAATTATGTGTACAATTTACAACGTAACAAAAAGCAGCCATCTGGAGAAATGTGCTGCATGTCATTAACAGAAATGATCAAACATCACTTAACAGATTTGATGAATCTGGACAACGTAACTTAATGTAGTACAGATTCTGAGAAGACGAACCAGAGTCGTCATGGCAACAGGATATAAACGGTTGTACAGAGACATAACAATGAACATTGCAAACTCAATTCAATCATGAATATATACTGATACAAATTGATATAAATGAAACTAATGTTGTCGGTATCTGTCTTTTTGTTTACAGTGGATCCATGTTTAATAATGTGCAAGGACTCTTAATATTTCTTTTTTTCCCTATCAAGTATTTTTGTTTCAGTAAAATTGAAATTTATGTGAAGTTTCAGTTATTTAAATTTTATTATGTAATGTTGTACCAAGGCACATTAGGGATGGTCATGTCTGGTGTCTGTCGTGTTGAGATAATCTCCATTTACAATATTGATTAGTTTATCCGCTGTAGACATGGGTCTCACCCACCACATGGTACCATGTAAACTAGTCCATTCAATTTATCCTTTTCTGATTTGGATTTTAGCTTACTAAACAAGACATTACCCACATTTATGGAATTGCTAAAGGCAATTTTGAGTTAATCATGTTGCTAAACATTCTTTAACTGTTCCGATAGTTGATTTATGTAGATTATGGATATATATTGAATGTTGGTTGCCTGAGCAAATGCGATCCTGGGTGGAGTATCGTTCTTACTGTATAGGATTCTATTGATAAGTGAGTTAGGAAAGTTATTTTTGGATAAGAAGATCTGAATAAGTTTTTAATTTTTCTTGTGAAATTTGGAATCACTGATACCAATCACTCTATGCTTCAACGCACGAATCAAACTGATCTTTTGTTGTTGACTAGTGAGAGAAGATTTAGATCACTTTTGGAACGATGCCAGTCAATACTGATGATGTTGCCATTTTGTTTTTATCAATAAAGTATCTAAAAAAGGAATTTTATTATTCGTCTCTGCTTCTAATGTAAATTATAATTTTGAATCTCAGCCGTTCATGTAACGTAACATCATCAGTATAACAGGAAATGGTGAGAATAAGATCATCGACATATTTATAAATGAAAGAAATGTGGAGGGGAATTTGCCCCAACACATCATCCAGTAATCTGTTCATCACTATATCTGCTAAAATAGGGGCTATGGGACTAGCCATTGCAATACCATCAATATGCAGGTAATACCCTCACAAACCAACCTGACATGAAATATAAATTCATTTAAAGTAAGAGTACAGAATTGTTCTATTTGTTCCCACTGTTCAGTTATTATGTCAATAGTAATAGGTATATTAGTGAAAAGGGATTTAACATCAAATGAGATAATTTTATAATCATCTGGAATATTGAGTTCTTTAATTTTATGTACAAATTGGGAGGAATCTTGGATATTGTATTTGTTGTTGTGCAAAGTAGTACGTGTAAATGCTATTTAATAGTTTCCTGATAACAATAGCTGCTAACAAAAATTCTTGTATTCACTTTCTCGTTCTGAAACTAAGAATTTGTTTATAACAATTAATGAATCTATACCAAATGTGTATACTGTTTGTAGTGGTCAAGCACCAAAATATATGCGTCTTTTGAGGGCAGTTCTCAAATAATTTTTTTTCCTGAGTGCTTTGCAAGCTCAATTAGTAGACAGAATATGTTTATAAACTTTTTTTAAAATAAATTCTCTAAAATTTTTATTAGTGCACTAAAATGAAGGTAATGAGAACTAATTGTTAATGCTAATTTAACAGTCTCCTGCTATCAATAGACAAATAAGTTCGGAAAACTGTTTTTATTCATCTTTTTGTTTTGTTAATAATAATTTGTGATTAACAATTGATTCAACAATACAAAATAAGTATTTTCCTGGTAGTAGAAGTCAAGCACTAAGATACTCGCGTATTTGCAGGGCTCTCATGAACGAATTGTCATTCTTTCCCCGGTGCTCGTTCGGTTGGTAGCTGAACACGAGACTGATTTCTTTCTTTTGGTTAACAATAATGTTCCTTTCGTCTCTACGCGCTGTATTGGTGTTATGACAGTCAGCTGTCCACGCCTGCACCATGGTGGCGTTCTTCGTGGATAGTCGCATGGTGAGTTTGTTGTACAATGCTTCCTGCAACAGAGAATTTAGAGCGCCATGTCCGCCGGAGACCGGTGACTTAGGTACTCGGTTGGTTTAAAACGGGATAGGTGGAATTAAAATGAAGGAATGGTGAGAAATAGGTCTAAGAAGAAGTATTGAAGTTTATAATTTTGTTAGAAGTGTGTTAGGAATAAAAGTATAAAAAGAGTTGTCACGCGCTGCATTTCACATCCTATCGTATAGACTCGAAAATCGCTCAGGCAACACCGTACACAGGTCGGGAGAAAATGACGTATTACATTGTTGCGACGAGATATTGAGCGCAGGGGAGGAACAGGAACCAGGGAGGGAATAGTAATTAAGGTTTTTAGTTCACATATTGTACGGGGAAACATATCCGCTGGTCGGATAATACTAACTATTGGCCTGAGACTTTATGCAATTAAAAATAACGATCCACAAATCGACAAAACTTGTACATATTTTTAGCCGCACAGATTATGATTCAAAATATGTGAACTGGGAGAGAGATAAGAACACATTCGAAGCAATGAATAGTTTGAATGAAGTTGAACTATAAAACGTTACGCGTCTAAAAGCAATGGATGAGATCGTCGTACGATCAATCGATTATTTCTTTATTAGTTATTTTTAGAGCATTTGAGAATTCATAGAAAAAAAGATAAGCAATTGATAAATAAGCAAATTATTAGAGTCATTTTAATGAACGCGAAAATAAAAAAAGCATAACCCAATGTAGAACTTCAGATATTTAATTTTGAATTCTAAAGCAGTAGGGTACATCAAGAAGTGATAAAAATATTAATACAAATCAGGAAAAGTACACAAGAGGTTCCAAGATGTTTCATTCACTTTCCTCAAATTTATAATAAATTCAGGTTTCTTTTGTAAACATAATTATTATTAACCAATAATTAATGTTAAAGTAAAAATATAAACCATTAACATTATAGAAGTGCAAATTGTTAATTTCACGAATTAGTAGAAAATCCTAACATCCTATTCTGTCAAATGCATGACCTGCAATTTGAACATACAATAAAATGCTAGGTACATGTAATTTCACTTCATCATATAAGGGTTTAAAGTATAATACGTAATAATATATTTTCTGTTCTAAATTTTAAAAAAATTGGTGGTATTTATTTTATTTACTTTTTTGTTGAATTCATTATTCTGACTTCAGACACGGTTCACGCAGAACATTCACGAATAGCACTTGGTCAACATTCACAGTCAGCACAGTATGAATGAATACTCAGTCACAAGCTGGTCACATTTCTCAACAAGACTCATATTTCCATTCATTCCTTTAATAACCCTTCATCGTATCCGTAGCACTATCTGTCGGTCAGACGGCGAACTTCGTAGTCGATTCTGAAGATGAAAGCGTCAAGAATTGCACGTATTCGCGACTTTCGAAGTCATTTACCCGCTTTTCAGATAACTTTTTTTGAGAAAGATACAACAATTCATTTTGGTCTCACCTACATGATCGTTTTTTAATAACAGTCGTAGCCCTGTTCTAGAGTCGCAACTCTAGAATTCAAATCACCCTGTTTTTTCATTCCCTCCACAGTTCTTTGCTAATAACTCATAAAAAAATATTGAAAAATATAGAAATTTTTTCAGCTTTATAGTATTGTATTTTCTTCAGCTTTCTTATGAGACCTTTTGCAAAAAAATTCAAGTTCATTAGACTGAGAAATATTGATTTGATATTAACATGAATATTTCTTAATACTTTTTATGTATGATCATGAAAATAACTCCTTTTTCCATAAATTCAGTTTGTATACTTAAGTTGTTCATAAAATACACCTGACAACAATAGTAAAGAATTTACAGAATAAGTCGAGGGGATGACGCTTGTCAACCAACACTCATTGTTCAAGATTCCAAGAAAAACGCACGGGATAGAGGCTATAGTCTGTGTTCTCACGAAGGTTTCGCTATAGTACACAGAAAAAGCTGAAATAAGTCATAAATAATTCTGGAATAGAACGTTCCATGCACCAGTTAAAAAGAAACTTACATTCTGAAGCGCCGAATCACGACAACAAGCATCAGAATTTAAAACACAGATGCGATGAAAAGCTAACAAAGCTCGCGCAGGGAATTTTTTACGCAATATGTACATACACAATTAATTTCATCTATTCGCACTGAAACCCGAGTTTTTCGATCGGAAATCGTATCGAAGCAACTGTTTCGTGGTGTATATCACTACATATCGATACAAAGGTCCTTCGAGGTCCCAATATGCCAAAAGCATTATTTCTTTATCCAAAAAATGATGAAGAAATTATGATTTTGAAAACTACTCCCTGATTGGAGCTTATATCTCGCGCACCACTGGACTTAACTCAAAAATGATTCTCTCCTACTTTATAGAAAATTTAAAGAGAAATATTTTTTCATAAAAATACCTTTCTCGTAAACCTGACCGTTTTACGTCAAAACTAAGAACCGCGAACGTGCACATTAGTGGTGATATTAGGAGTGCGTGGCTCCGAATAATTTGAGGAGAGTTAATAGTCGTAAACAATTCTACATTCTACACCTAATGGTCAAGTTTCAAAACTTAACGGATTATTTCCCCTAAGGGTAAGTTTTTCGTCTAATTTCAGTGTACTACTAGACGTAAGGGTGGTCACAAAGTATATGGGAAATTTGTTTTCATCCTATCATCCTGGGGACCCCCTGAAAGATGCCAGTAGGCTAGAGAAAGTGATTAGAAAAGTTTCAACTCAACCTGATATTAACTCGTGTCTCATTGAAGTTAAAAGTTAAGAAATCGTGACTTCTAGCAAAAAATCGTACTTTTTCCTCCTCAAAATCGAAACCATTTGTTTACGAAACTGACTTTTGTCTCATTTTATAAAAAAATTATTGACTTGAAGTTTGGTCTCATTCACTTGTCTGCTAAAATTGATAGATTTAGTGGTATTTAGCAGTTTTCAGATCAGGTCATTGTGGATATCCTGAAAACAGAATTTTCATGCAAATGTCTGAAAACATTACAATATACCTTAACCCCTTTTCCCTTGTCTGTAGGTGGGTGAATGATGATGAGTGAATGTAGTGGTGGAATGATAGGTAGGGAAAACGGGAGTACCCCAAGGAAACCTGCCGCGAACACCTCTTCGTCTACCATCGCGAATTGTACTTGGATCAGATAGGGTTTGAACCAGCGTCACAAAGGTAGAAGGCGAGTACGCTAGGCTTACGGGTCGCCTTACTATTAAATCTGATTTCCAGATTCTGTTTTTTGTATTTTTCATTTTGTACATTAAAACGGTTTTAGTTAGAGGTATTTTTAATGTCGACATCAAAGGTCATTGGAGCCCGAAAAACTTGTATAGGTAGGGAAAATGCAGTTACACACTAGGGAGAGCCAACATGACTCTCCCCGCGTTTGGGACTCGCCGAATGATTCAACCCTACCCACTAAAAACCCTCCTGATTTACAACACACCAAAACATATCTCACAACATACATCAAAACATCAAATGGAGGGGGGGGGGTAAAAAATGACAGGAATGAGGAAAATGAAAGATACCCTAGCCTTAATAGCGCCGGGATCGAAAAGAACAAGAAGTGACCAAGGGAGGTTAGAAAAGAGAGAGGAAGGAATCTATCACAAGTAAGTGGAAGTAATGCCAGACAGCTCGGGGTCCAAACACGTACTTAATAGATGTAAGTCCCCTGGGGGACAGATTCGTAAGTACCAAGCTCCACGTTGCGGCGTTAATTGTAATATAAAAATATATAGGGTGCAAATAATTACTACACTTACTTACCTAGCCCACTCGGTAAGTACTTTCTGGGATAATAAATTTCCTCCTGATATAAAATGGCTAGGAGAGGATCGGAATTTGGTCGATAATTTACGTGAAATACACATTTATTCTTTGTGAAGAAAACACAGCTTTTATAAAATACTGGTTTAATCATTACTACACAAAAATACAAAATACAACATTGCATTTCACTGTTTCATCTTTAAGCACTTCCCCCCAAAAAGACATGCAACTAATTACTACCAAGTTATACGTCACTGACTTTATCACTTTAACGGAATGAGTCTGGTTGAAAATATTTTAAAGTTTATGACTCTTTAACATCATTTATCATACAAGTGTTACCACTGTTCATTATCTAAGCTCTTCTTCACATAAAGCTTCTCAACAATAAAAGTCACAATTTGCCACAAGATTCTTTGGTATGCTTTTGTTGTCATTTGATGAAGTTTTCGATTGCACACTATAAGGTGAACAGGGTACCAATAATGCCCCTCCAAAGAATTACCTTACAAATGATGAGAAATACAGCACCAACCGTCGTGGGGTGTCGTTGACCTTCGGAAGGGGTTGCCCTGATGCCACGTCTCGCCACTGTGGTACCGTCCGAACCAAAGCCCTTCCAGATTAATTGCATTCACCATACCAGTTCTAACCCCTCACCCGACGTTGGATGTTGGTCGAAGCCATCTTAAGCGAAACTTGATGAATACGTGAGTGCATCACCTACTCCCGTAATAATTAATTTTGCCACTCTTAATTAAGTCATATTGTGCATTACTCGTAAGATCACTGAGTTAACCGGTCTGTTCATTAATGTCAGCCTCTCAGAACAAAAACAATGTTCTAGACTAAACTGATGCGTCATTGACTAATAATGCATTGACGCCCAAAATGTCTCTTCAATAGAATATGATCGTACTGATGAAACTCAAAATCAGAAAGGTAATCACGATCAAAAATTAAAGTCATACTCCTCGTAATAATGATGAATAATGCTCATAATGAACGTAATGATCAAAGTCAAAACAATACTCATAAATGATAATGAACAAACTCAAAGTCAGAAATCGTAAAAATAATGCCCGCTCTAACCTCAAATAATCAACTCCTCACTTCTCTGAGGGAACTGGGCAACGAAGCTACCCCCACGCTGTCATTCCTAAATTTTAGCCAATTCCTAACAATTTTTCACTCACGTGGCTTTCTCCAATTGGTTAAAATTTCTTTGACGTGTTGTTTATCAACCAATAACGAAGCTTGTTTCAACTGACACCACTTCGTCTTGTGATTTGGTACTTTTCCTAAATTGACAACTAATTTACGATTCCAGGGTTTGTGACGCACTTATCTCACAATAGTCTATTCATTCTATTAGGAAAAATCAATTTCTCTGCCCCCTGCGAAATAACACTTTGACGTGTCTGCTAACCATCATCCTACCCTTCGTCTTTGCATGAGCTCGCGCACCCTTGTGCAATAATCACCCATCCTTCCTCTCTGTCCTTTCTTAGGTTTCTATCAATGAGACCTCCATCGATCAACATCAACTAATTTGATCTCCCTCTCGCGAAGGGTCTCCGAACAGACCTCCATTCATTCCTTTACCAAACTCAGTCCATTTGTATTTTTCCTATGATTTCTCGCTGTGATAACAACTACTTGTTTGTTCCTCCTTTCCACAGCGTCTGGAAACCCATTCCTAACAAAAAATGTCCTTCTCTTTCCATTATTTCTTCTTGAAACATGCCAGATCTGTTTTTCAAAATTACTAAAACGTATTATGAAACGTTACAACCAGATGTTTTGTTACGACCCTGGGTAGCGCCTGGCCGCTTGCTCAAGTGAGGGTCGCCTCCCCATTCCACTAATCTTTTGTTAACAACTCGATAGAAAGCAGACCTTTCTGAAAACCTGTAGCTACTTGCCTGCGTCGTTTGAAGGGTATTTGTTAAGAGGCGTTTAATTTTTGCGCCTGCTTGGACTCGCGAATATCAGATTTCTTCCATTTATATCAAAGTTTTTACGAAAAAATACTGAAAATAATTTATTACAGTACATAAAAATCTATATCGACTTCAAACCTCTTAAAAAGTTTAGAGTTCGAGGAGAAAAAAATAATTAACTTCTTTGCCCAATAAATGGGCAACTTGTTGGAGATTGAGTTTCGTTTTTACATCCCTATCACCACAATCATTTTCTACTTCGGACCTTAATATTCAACCATGATTGTTTTGACATTTTTTTCCCAAAAGATCATCGAAAAATGAAAATGCAACTATCTCGGAGTTGAGATAAAACCTTTTTATTATTATTTATCAGAGCCTTGTCTGCAAACTCATTTTTCTGTATTGAGCTTAAGACTTTAATAATTGTTGGTCTTGGTTGAGGCCCAAGTGAGTTGTGGCCATTGAACCATGTTTTTAAATAAATATTGATTATAAATAAACAAATACTTCTTCAACACGTTTTCCCTCTAAATCAGTTAACGAAAATTGATTCCTGAAAATATATATTTTTTAGAATAAACTGTCTTCACCATCTACTTGGCGTGATGAATAGCGCCAGGTACTCTAAAAGTAATATCTTTTGGAGGAAGAGCCCCTAAATGAATTTAGCAAAGTTGAATGCATTCTTTATAATCATCCCTCAGCCGTCGGTGTTTTAATTTAAAAAACAGGAAATGTGGTCTGAATTACTTTCATTATTATTTAATATTTTCATCTTCTATTTCTGCTTCTTGTCTAGCTTAGTCGATCAAGACTAGAATTACCCAATAATATTTGGCTGAGGACCAAAGGATGTGCCCATTTTGCAATTAAAACTCTTTTTGAAAAACTTCTTAAATATGATGGCGACATGCTAAATATAGAAAGTTTTTCTCTAATAACTATTTTAGTACAACGCAGGTTCTCCTAAGGCGACCGGTTTTTGCTGCCATTGTATCAAAACACATTGTATCTATTTTCCTAACTGCCCCCCGCTGCTCAACTGCTGATAATACGATTTTGCCTAATTAATATCCATACTACTTTCCAGGATTATCAACTGTTCATCATCACAAGTAATCAAAATCGCTACCTATATTTTCTATAAAATAGTCCGGTGTGTGAGGTTGTTTTTCCAGGAAAATATGCCGTGGGGTGGGGGTGGCCTCTTGTGCTGAGATAGACATTCTGTCACACATCTTAGTGAAAACATCGTGCATGTGTAACATATTACAGATGGCGATTGTGTAAAGGTCGCGAGAATGTAATGCTTTGCGAATTAGACTGGGGTGCTCACAAGAAGGGGGGTCGTAACGCAAACTGCGTCATTGAAATTTTTGGGGGGGAAGTTCCATAAATAGAGGTTTTTCTGTAAGTGAAGAATATTTAATAGTTAAATAATAAATATACTTTTAAAAATAGATATGTTAAAATAAAAATCATAATAATATTAATTTTCAAACATAATTGACATTTTACGACGATTACTTCAATTCATTTTCAAAACTGATGAATAAATCGTAAAAAGTCATGCCGAGCAGAGATCTAGACATACAGGAGTACGGGATACGGGATGAGCATACAGGAGCGTGGGATACGGGTCGGGCATCACCTTAAGACCGGAAAACTCATCGCCTTCGCGTGAACGAAGAAGTGACGACAGATACCTGTCTCTATATCTTGCAATAGTAACATTACACATTAGGAGACCGATCAAGGAAACAGCATTGCACTGGATTCATCGCTTTGCCTCCAGTGTATTAGTTTACTGTGCGTGATCAAGGTCGGAGCTCAATTTTGTATCTCGTCTTTTCCCATGTTCGGGAGCCTGCGTGTTTTACTAAATAGTGCTTTACCCGATTTGTGAGAAATTAATCAATATTTACTGTGTTGAAAATAGTTTTTCCGTTCCTTCTGAGCCAAAAACTTTTAGATAAGACAAGTGGATAGAACTTTACAAAGATATTTAAAATTTTAAAATTAATGTAATAATTAAAATATCTTAAGCGATGTGCAACTGTAGTGGATCTTCTGGGCCGTAGTCTGATAAATTGTCAAGCGCTGGTCAAGCATTACTGTGTGCGGTTTAAGGTAAGAGAGGTGAAAGACAAACTGTCGTTTCTCGAACTGTACGTTGATATTGGCTTATATAAGATAAATTTCGTTCACGAATATTTACAATCACGCACACCTATACTCGTTACTAATTATACAACATTTTTCTTGAGATTTTCATGGCCAGCGTTTCTTAAAATCTAGAGATAAATTTGCTAATTGCCTCATGCTCTTGCTTTATATATCTTTCAAGAGAAGTAGGGAACGTGTATCTGAGATGTTTATCTAGTGAAATAATCCGACGAAGCGTAAGAAACCTCGAAATCTGTTTAGTGCATATGAATCTGAATATATGTGTATGGAATCTGAGTATTGTTCTTTGAAATTTTAAAAATTCAAACTCTGTTCTTCTACTTTTCTAATTTTTAGCTGCTGGAATGTAAAGTAAAACCTAATTATGCATTTTATTATCATTTAAATTTATCCTTTATCGGTAAAATGGATATAGGTGATGGACATTCTTTTTTACTTGATCTAGAAACAGTATCGTAACGAAGAAAAAAATCGCGAGATTTTGACGGAAATATTTTATATTTTGGTAGTGAGTCAAAGCGATGGGATGCGGTAATTTATTTTGGGGGAAAGCTTGAAAATTTGGGGGATGGGTCTGCGTCATGGGGTTTGGGAGGGTGGGCACCTATGTAATATAGATACTTACCGATGTAAATAATAACGACGTCATCAGCAAATATGGGAATAATCGCGTGGGCTTTATTGACGTCACCCATGGTGATGAAAAACATTCCATCAACCAAATAACTACTAATGCAAGTATTGGGTGTAAGAGGGAAACGGATTAGTGAGAAGTAGGAATAGTTGAAGATGAAGATATCGTTTAACTTTCCTTTCTCTAAAGTATTTGAAGTACCTCCAATTTCATTAATTAAATGGACCCCTATTAAGATTATTAGCATTTTCTGCGATTAAACGTATATGTGATTAACTCTAAAATTAACATTCCTGGAATTTTTTGCCGGAGGAGAACCCCCAGTTCCGCCTAGTGAAGATTCCTTAATATATACTTTGCATGTCTTATTAACTGTGACCGACAAGCAAATAATGGTTTTCATTAGTGATTGATTATTTTCTCAGACTGCATATAACAAGTGATGTAAATAACAAAGCAGCGTATGTCGAAAGTAAATTAACCTTGCAGACAATAATCATTCATGCGAAGTAATTATCTTTTTTTCTGAACGTTGTCATGGCAACTCAGCATGTGTTCGGATTAAATAACTTAAACTTTAAAATTTTCGGATCTTTCTTGAAAAACTTTGATGAATGCGACTCTGCTTCCTCCGTATTTTTTCGTAATAATTCAAAAATTAATTATTTAATGTACTAACCCGTCTCATTACGGTTCAACTATTGAGTACTAAATATTGAGTTTTATCGCTTTCATGGAGATATTTCGTGTAATGAGGTCTTCGGTCATAGTAGCACAGAGTCAGGTCCAACAAGGAGGGAAGTCAAGTTGAGGGACTATTTTGAACGTTATCACATGAGCTCTTTTAATAGGGAGGGAGAGAACGGCACTATACGAATGTGTAGCGAAATGTGCCCTTCCAACATTTCATACAATACACTCCAACCCCTGTTAATTGCTCGCCCACATCAGCCTGCTCGCAAGCACTTAGTCGCTGATGACCTAGGAACACAGCTTCCTACAGATAATAGCTAAATCTAAATACAGCTCACTATAATATTTATCGCAAGAAAATATAACATAATATTTATCGCAAGAAAATATAACATAATATAATATCGAATATTCACTTGATAAGAATATTCACTGTTTACACTTCAGCACGGCCCGCTTGTAAACACTCCAAGGCCAACATATCCTGAGACCCGAACACGGAGCAGCCAAGCGAATATTCCAAGGCCAGCATATTTCAAAGCCCGGCCACAGAATAACGCGAATGACTTCGCGAGTGCATGAGCACCAACAACTCCTATGCATACGAGTACAAGCGTACTCGTGATGACACCTTGTGACGTCAACCTGCACAAATTAAATCTGATATGAAGATTGTCAATTATCTCCATTCTTAAAAGTAGCATCCTTAGAAACGGA
>NNCF01125819.1:0-53746 GCA_002313205.1 Laupala kohalensis
ATTCTTTTGTTGTGTTTCTATGACAGCAAAAAAGTAAACAAATTACATACATACATACATACAAACACTCTCCTTTATATATAAGAATAAAGGAAAACGAAAGGTAATTTTATTTTGCTTATTTTTATCGATTGTCCTTTCGAAATTTATGCCTTCTATAGTAAATCTTTTTCTTAACTCAATATTGCTTAGTGAAGCCATTATTTCCGTTTCATTGGCATTTCTTTCTGGCATTTCAACCACATCTGCAGGATTCCATCAAAAATGGATCATTCCCAATGATCACATGTATTATCCAGATACATCGTGGTTCGTACTCCATTAGTGAAATCCGTCGCATTGCCTCTTTTTCGTCAGAACAAACTGCATTCTCCTTTCTGCATCTTTTTTCCCTATTCCCTTGATTCCTCCCTCACCATTCGTTGCCAACCATTCACTCGGTACGTATCCGTTATGACGTCATATCTCACGTGGTCAGAGGGAAGGGGGAATGGTGGCACTGCCAACGGGGAGAGGACGTGAGAGACAAATTAAAAACATAAATTGCTGGGTGCGCGGCCGCTCAGGAATTGGAGTGAGGTGACGAGTGGGTGGGGGTAGAGAGAGGAAAAGAGTGGTGGCCCGCAAGGGTCACGTCAAAGAGCGTGACGTTCCGTGGTGTGACTGCATGAGTTGTTGGCTATTGTACAGGATGTACATACTTTCGCGTTTTAGTATCGGGTGAGTTGAATCACAACGAGAGAAGAAGGGGAGTATGAGAGATGTATGAAGTTTCCTGAGATGACGTGTACCGGTAGAGATATCTAGAATGTATGAAAGAAATGAAAAGAAAAAAATGTCGTTAGTTAAAAATTTAAAATCAAAATTTGATTATTGGTCATTTAAGTTGAAATAAATTTTACACGAATAAATAGTTAAATTGAGTTTTGTCAAGAAGATAAAACTATTTGGTTAATAATAAGTAAAATTAAGCTAGAAGAAGAGAAAGAATGGTAATGTTTGATACACGGGATATAAAGAGAGAATAATTATTTTATTTAGATTCAATACTTTAGCGTGATCATGTTTTTTTATTCTCAAGGTAGTTCTTGATCAAGAATTGACCAAAGTTAGTTTCCTGCAAATATTATTAGCGGTTACATAATACATTCATTTACATATCACGAATTTAAGTGGAATCACATAGGATGATAGAGATTCAGATTGCAAGAACAATATCACAGAGACCTGCATTTATGGAAGACACTTGTTCCATACCATTTGTAGGGATGTCTCGTTCTTCACACTGCTGAATTTATCATTAGGAGTATCAAACAGGTGACCAACTCCAGAATATGCCTATCCAGTGCGTCACGTGACGTCTGGTATAATAGTACGATAGGCTTCCTCAATCTGTAACGGTTAATGACTTGTGGGATTGTCAAACACACAGGACAAATTATTTGCACGAGAGGTTGATCTATAGACTCATAACTTTTCTCAATTAATCGCTTACCCCGCATTTTTCAGGACACACACGAAAGGAAATAACAAATCGTCATAATGATACGTAAAAATTATGACTATTAATTTATCGGTCACTTCTTTATTTACAATCAGAAAAAAATCACAAAAGAAAATACTGTACATGGAATTGATTCTTCAGCGATCGCGATCAGATTCATTACTTGAGCGTGCCGTCCGAACTGTTCGTCCACTCCCTCCTTGATCTTCCATTATCTTATTTCATTTGTACCACTATACGCCGATAAAAAAAGAAGAAATTATGTATAAATCGAATTATTGGTGCAAAATATTAGGTAACGTTCAAAGAACACTGCATTTCTGCGGGCAAAGTTCAAATTAGGTTTTTGACAATTTCGTAACTACTTGCTTGTACGTCTATAGAATCATTATCGTTACTTTTACGTCCGTGTCAGTCGCATATGGCCGCTCAGGTGAAGACAGATTGGTTTGCGCTGTTGACAAATTTCTTATATCTAGCAACATTTCTCACGGCGCCTGTGCTTTCTCTGGAGTCGGCTCCTACACTTTAACAACGTTTGGAATTGTTGTGCACTCGGAAAACTATGTCACTGGATTGTTTAACAAAAACTGTCTGTTTCTCTATGTTTTGAGAACGGCGAGGCAACATCGTAAGATAACAGTTGATAGTTCTACCTCTGTGATATCTGTAAGATGCGAATTCTGTACAAAGCTAAATATCTAACAAAAAATTACTCGTCTGCTCAAGGTGGCGCTCATTTCTTTGCACCGTAGTACACAGCTGTTCTGCGGATTGCGTTGAACGGTTACGTCACGGCGCACGATGAGACCGTTCGGAATGCTAAAAACTAGTTCGTTATCCAAGATGGATCATTCAGTTCAATGTGTTATTGAAGTTGCTAATATGCAGTAGTATTTGAAGTGTGAGAAATTAAAATGGAAATATAAAATGAAAACCGGAAACATATATCGTGGACGAAGAACGAAATAACAATTTTTTTTTTCGTTTTGTTCATAAATAAGTTTCAAGATGTTGAATTAATAATTATCCACATGTCAGTGGCTAGTACATATTCAATGCGATTTAAAAAAATTATAATTAGGGTTTTTGACACACAGTAGAAAAAAATGTTAAATATTTTTTGGGTATAGTAGACGATATTTGAATTTTGTTGTATAAAAATTAAAATATTTCTCTTTCGCAAGAACACTATTCCCTTTTAAGATTTTGTATCAAATTAAAAAATATATATTTTATCATTGTTTATAATTTAATGTTGATGTAAGTACATACAAATTATTAATATTTAAATATTTTATCAATCAATGGGAATTTAACATAGAATATATCAACTATTGTTTGTTTAATTACCGAAGAATTCAACTCACTGTCATTGGATAATTATCTACATCAAAACATATTAAGGGAATGACGTTTTTGGACAATTATACCAAAAAAAAGGTAAAAAGTTCATATCAACTAGAAAAGTTATTAAATATCAAATATTAGATAACAGTCTTTAAGCTCTAATGGTTTGGTTGTCAACAGTACAGGCGCAATCTGGCGTGATCAGTTGTGTATGAAGTCTACAAACTAACATTAAAAATTATATTATAAAATTATAGCAATTAAAAAATCTAATATTACATTTATTAAACGTATTATTATATTTTATTTACATATAGTATATAAGCTTTATTTTTGGAATTTTGGCTTTTTTTTTCTTTTTTGCGATAGACCACAATGTTATGACTGGAACTCCAGCATAACCTTATAGTTTCACCATTATTAAGTAAGTAGGTAACCATTGAATTATGAAAAAACAAGGGTGAGTTTCATGCCAAAATATACCACTTTTACTGTACTCTAATTGACGTACATCACTAATAATTGACATATGCCATATACCTTTTTTGCTTGAAGTTATTCTCTCACTGACGTATTTATTTGTCAGCCAATTTGCAGCGAATATTTTTTTTTTAATTATTCGGCTTAGAATAAATGCACAAAGAGTAAAATAAAATCACAGACTTCGTAGTATTTACATAGAGTTTTAATTTATAAAAGTGTTCATTTTGTATTGCCTTTGCAGCTTGTCATTTTTAAACACTCATTAGGTCCGGTCATAGGTTTACACAGAACCAATTACCACAGCATGGGTATTTCACCCTCGTATTTTTTAATTTTTTCCTCTCAGTCTTTTATTACATGAACTAATACGAGGGTTGGGGAGCGCGCGGTCGCAATTTGACAGACCAGAGGCGGGCGGCGACGGTGGCGGCGCGGCGGTGTGCTTCAGAAAAGTACGTTGAGGTCGCTAATGAGATGGAAAGCTGTGACAGCTCGCAGGCAGTCGCGGATTAGCAATTGTTTCTCGTCGGGAGCTACGCTGGAGGCAACACGTGCCATCCTCCGAGGCTGAGACTGCTTTACCTTTGTTCGAACAATGTTGGCAGGTCTGTGGTGAGACAAGAACGAAGATGACCATCGGCGTTCGCTTCTTTAATCACTTTTTGTGGGGAAGGAATTATTTAAAAAAGAGCAAAAATAGTATATTTTTAATACATAAGTATACATATTATACTTAAGTATTATTACATGATATCACAAATATTCGTTCTTACGCCAAAGTCGTAATGTAACTAATAAAAAATACTAAAGAAAATTAATATCACTGTCCCGTTGCACGAAATGCATTTTAGAGTCTCATGTAAAATGCATCTTATACACGTTTTTGAAAAACCTTAATTCGTAATAGACCAAATTTAAAATAATTCAATTATCCACACATTTTTTTAATATTTTCGTATGATAAAAACTATATTTTCGTGATGTGAAATTGTGTAATAGATGGTAAAGATAGTCTAAAAATCTTATTATAATGTATATTGTGAAATCACGTTGTTTTGCTATGATAAATTCTGAATTAGAGGAGTCTCCAAATATGATTTCTCCGTATGATAATATGTTTGATAGAAGGTTTTAGTAATGTTTAATCGAAGAAGAGCTTAGATTTATTATTATTTCTCTTTTGAAAGATTTTTGCTCTTTCTTAGGTCAAAAAACCAAATGGCTTACCAAATGGTTTCTTTTTTTACGTTATTCCTTCAAACTGACAGTTATGTAAACCACATATGAAGACATTAGCTTAAATTATTATAATATTGTTTTAAATAAGTAAATATTAATTTTTAATGGTATTAAAATGAAAAAAATTACATTAAATCGACAAATTCTCTGGTAAGGTGAGGGATAAAAATGTAATGAGCAAATGATGTTTCATTGAAACATCCTCCATTGATAACCAGTTTTTAACATTTCATTTGGTTGAGAGACAAATTCTCCATTGAAACCCGACAGAAATATATCAGAAATATTTGACATAATGTTACATTGTAATTGCGTGGCATTGCAAAGATGAGTTCTTTGCTCAGATCTCAACTTTTTTCCCTTTTTTCCTTTTTTTTTAATTTCCCATCCTCGCTCTTCTCTCTTCTGCCTTCCACATCATGACACGTGCCCGTCTCAACAAGTATCTACACAAAGAAGATTGATTCACACAGAGGGACTTTGTGTACGCGCACTATGTCCTGGATTGCTCGTTACCGCGGCTTTTCTGGTAATAACATTACCTTATTTTCGGAATGTGCGCTTATAACCTGATTTCCGGTCCCTTTTGAAGGCATTACTCGGACCAAAACAGTCACAAAACTGACTATTTTGAAATAGGATTTCCTTCTGTCCCTTTGAGATAACAGTGTATTCACATCCCAGTAAAGAGCAAATCCCGAAGGCATTACTTCGACAGTGAACAGAGTTGGGGTTACAACTTCGAGAATCATTTGATGATACGATGAGGGTTTCCATTAAATTTTTTCTCTGTTACAATGGTCATTCCTCTTTTTGACGCTTTATCTCGTTCTGTCTTTCGAATGGTAAGTTAAACATATTTGCGATTAAATACAAAATGTTTCTGGTAGTAGGAAATTCCAAATGAGTGACTTTATAAAATGTTCTTATTTGACATGAAACTTGAATTAATTCGAATGTTAATGTATTTCAGTTTTACTATTCGGTATCACAGTTTTTTAAAGGGGATTGATACTATAACAAATCATAGAATATAATGAAATTGAAGCACATTCCAGTATTTATTATATATTGTGTTTCGTTATTATATAGATAATATTATGCGGACAATATCATGTGTGACATGTTTACAGTAAAACTACAACTGACGATGGTATGTGTCCATTTGATTTATAGTTAACGTCAATGTCAATAGTATCCATATGTACTTTTGCTCTATTGTCCAACATTACAAAAACAATCTTGAAATTTCAATATTTTTCCAATATTCTTTGAAACGAATCCTTTAATTTTTTTACTTCTTTACAATATGATTCTTTAAGTTTGCGTTGGAGTAGTCCTTACATAGACTTCTTTCCTTACATCCATTCTTCCATACTAACATATAAATGCGTAATGCTAAAGTGTGCCTACCTATTTGCTACCTGATCACGACGAAAACACTGAACCGATCATGATAAAATTTACAAGGAGATAGTTTAGATGACTCGGAATGAACATGGACAAACTATTATTTCAAAAATGATTAAAATGGTTTGTGACAAATAGGCAAAAAATGGTAATATTTGCTGGTGCTTTCTAAACGATTAGAGATAGGTCAGTCATGAACGACAATATTGTTTGACTCAAAGAATTCTACAAAATATTCCGCGACAGCTGAGGTCTATCTACAAAAATTTATTTAAATTATCGATAAAACGTTATGAGAAATAATAATGTTAAAATACTTCAATCTGAGAGAGTAATTTAAGAAGGAAAAATTCAATCATCATCAAATTTAATGGAATATTTGTTTTGTTCATTTAACAGAGATGAAAAAAATCTTTTGAGACCGTGTCCTGCACGGGCGACAAACGCGTGCGACAGCACGCGACAACTTCAAGCGACAAATGTGTAGCGTCGCGTCGCCAGGAATGAGTTTCCCGCGTTTGAATCAGATGAGTAAAACACGCGAAAAAAAAATGTCTCTTGCATACTTCTCCTATCAAAATTTTTCTTTCATACCTCGAAATTCGCACAAAACAACTAACCTAACCTACACAGATTCGGAAGAGATCACGATGAAATCAAGACTAACTTGATCATGCTGATACAATGATCTCTTGTATGATCAAGTAGGTCGTGGATAAAATGTAGCGTTTGACGCGCGACAAAACTCAAGCGATTTTTAACCCACATCTTACGAGTACCTACTCATGGAGCTTCAAACTTGCTTGAGTTTTCCAATGTCAGCAGCCAGGTGAATATTGCGACGGACCGGGGTTGCATCCGACGCGTACGTACGCGAAAACCTGGCTTAAGAGCTACCAGCATTGGAGCCGCTTGTGGTCACTTCTCCCCTGAAGCGGGATGTGACATAGGTTCACCGGATCAGGCCCCGTGGAGATTGCGGACGGACTTGGGAGTCAAGGCGGGTGGTGCAGTGGATAGCACACCTGCGACCAGAGTAGGAGGACCCAGGTTTGAGTCCGTCACAATTTTCACCTGGCTGCTGACAATGGAAAACTCAAGCAATTTTGAAGTTCAAGCGTCGTCGAATGTCGCGCTTGTAGCGCTACAGTGTCGCTGTCGCTCACGCAGGACAGTCTGGTAACTACAAGTGTGTTTGAATCTTACCGCTTGAAGTTGTCGCGCGTTGTCGCCCACGCAGGACAAGGTCTTAGTTGTAAAATTTCGATGAATAGTTAAAATTGTACAATAATTTTAATGAAATAGTGCTGCTGAGTATTACAATACAGATTATATAGATTCTATTTTTTCCTAAGGAAAGAGGATTTGTCTAAGAAAAATTCCGTGCAATCTGCTAGTTTAAAATACATTGATAGCATGATTAGTATGATAACACGTAGTTTTAATATAAACTCTTTTTTTCACCCACTCCTTACACAATACTGAAGCGTATTATTATTCATATATTTCCTCTTCTTGTATGCTCTATCTCTACATATTATACTACATTATTCATATACTGCTCTACATATATTAATTATTTACTTTGATTAATTCAATATCTCTCGATTAGGAAAGGTTTTTATACTTCCTTTTCAAAAATCGTTCCGCATTTCGTAGAAAATGGTGTTCGTTAATGAGGTACGTTGTGTTCATCGCGATGTTCAATTTTTTTTTTTTTTGCTTATTAGAATTACATTCACAATAATATTCCTTCTTTGATTTATTCATGACGTAACTTCTATAATCTCTCATTTCATCTTTTCTATGTAACAGCATTTCATTTACAGGTTTACTGGATTTTTAAGTGATATTAACATAATCGTTCAAAACTCATTATCTCTGCCTCTTGGTTTTCTTCTATTATTTTTCATTATTTGTAATTCCTCTTTCATTCGTCATCTACATCTCATTGTTGCCAGAGCTGTGACAAAACAACAGATGCTAACAGAAACAATGTATTCAAGTTCATTGTCACATCATTACCTATTCATCACGCAAAACTAATATTTGTCTAAATTGTGACCTGAATGTAAAACGTTATGCTTTCATGACTCCCTTATGCGATAACTATAATTTACTTTTAAATTATCAGAATTATTATAGTCATTATATTAAAATTAATATAAACTGTTGGTGTAATTTTTTGAACTGATAACAAAGTATTTTTGAATAACGTGGTATTATGATATATGGAATATAAAGTTTCTTAAACATTCTGTTGATATTTTTACAATTTTCGAACTATAAAAAAAATACTTTTTTATGGGATGAAGGTCATGGTTTAACTTCAGAACGCATTTAAATGAAATGCCTTTAGGCACTTTGACCGGAATTGATGGGATGGTCCCTTGTTTGCTTCCGGAGAGTAAATTCGTTCGTTGTGCTCCGTGGGGCTATACGTAATAACATTTTTGTCAATAATTTATTAATATTATTAAATAATTAATTGATATTATTATATTTCTTATTTTAAAATGTATTTATATCAAATTTGTCGGAACAAAAAAAAAACTCCAAATATTTCCAGCCTAAATTAAAGAAAGAAAAGAAGAAACACAGTACTTAGAATGCAGGATGTCGCAGAATTCTCAGAAGGAAGGATCCAAGTGGCCGGTGAGGGCAGTGGAAGTCACCACCATCTGCAGGCAGCCGTCTGATGAATACGATGCTGATGGAGCGAATTAATTACAGAGAATTAAATTAAGAAGGAGCTCGTCGTTTGCGTCAGCTCTGGAACCTAGAGGGTGGAAAGGGGGTGGCGTAGAGAGAATGGAGAGAGAAGAAGAAAGAGTGAGAGCAGTGATTACATTCGGGCTGCTTCTGTGGTGGCAGCTGTTATGGAAAGGTACGGAGATAGTGGTGGAGACATTTATAGAGATGGCGGAAAGTGTTGGAGGTGGAGAGGAATGAGTTAAAGAGACAAGAAACAAAAATGAGATGTGGGGTGGTGAAGGTGCTTGATACTTAGCTTTGAACAAATTGCAATTCCAGTTTCTTGACTACCAGGACCCTACGGTTATTCTCGTGAGCTTCAGAATGTTTTAAAGAGTATCGTTTGTACGAGACCGACTTTTTTTAAAAGTACAACCAAGTTTTTGAAGAATGTTGCATATTATCGTGAGTTATTAGGGGATGGGTTTAGATTCCTTTTAAATATTTGAAATGATTTTAAAGCTAGTATCGATAAGATGATTGCAAAAATTATTTATTTTTCTATCGAGGAGGCTAAATTTTACATGCTAGTGAATAAAATATATATTTCATTTCTCATATGACAAATAAGTGTTGAAATTGAGAAGTTCATTTCATAAATGAAAAATAAGTAACTCTTTTTTCTACTAAAATGAGGGTAAATATTCACACTGATCTCTTAGATATTAGAATATTACAACTACGAACAAATATATCACTTCTGAAGCATACTTACTGTTTTAAACAAAAAACTATAGGTTCTTCACTTACTTTTTTCTTCTATTTTCTATAAAATATATTACTTTTGGTGTACTGTAACAACAGAAATGATCTCAATTTATCGATATAAAATATGGTCCTCTCCTGTAGAACCACTTTCGGTGTTTTGTCATATTACATCTCACAGTTTGCATACCACCCTTTTTCAAACAATCTGAAAATAATCAATATTACCTTTTACAACCGTTCCCGGTTATGATGTATAACAAGCTGAAAACAATACTCGTCAATCACGTTCAAGCTCATACAATTTCCATCACATCCCATTATCAATAATTTTAATTCAAAGAATAGTACAAAAGAGGCTTGAATGAGAATAATTAGACTCTTATGCGCGCTATTTCTTTTGCCTCGCAGCTATTCCTCTTTAGTACCAAGCGCATGAATGTTATTGTACCTCATTGTCTTTTGTCTCATTACTCTGAAACTGATTCAACCCAAACTGATATGAAATGAGAGACCAACATTGTTCCAAAAACTCCTATGGCGATGTTTCGAAACGGTTAATCGCAATTTCGTCACGTGGGAAATTGCGCTGTTCAAATATGTATTTACTCGCGTCCACGTAGTCATCTCTCAGGAGGTCTCTAATGGAGATAGCGCCGGGTTTAGTTTGTTAATATTCAGCGCCAAAAACACGTTCTTTCCAGAATTGTCAACACAACTCATCAGAAATCAAATAACGGTGGCAGCCCTCGAGGGAGACAGCTTCCTAAATGAAGTACGAATCAGCGGCGCCTGGATCAACACAGAGTCCCGGCCGCCTCGAGGAGTATCGCCATGATCCTGGAACGAATTTAAATTGAGTTTAAAGTGTAAGCTATCTCGAAGCAGGCCGCACATGCTAACACGATGTGCCGGAAAGTTTTTCCATTACGTCGGGTTTCGATGGACCGGACCAGACGACGTGCTTCGCTGTGCCATCCCCCTGCCGTCGCTACACCCACTACTCTCAACCCTTTCTCCACCCCTCTCTCACCCACACCCTTGTGCATCACGTAACAGCCGGCTCTTCACCGCCCTCGGAAGTGTCTGTCCAATATATTCATCACGGAAGGGAAGCGACGTTGACGCTATGGTAATGCTGTGACTGCATCTCTCCCTGCGCTTCATTTCGTCGGCTGCCGACAAAAGCGATATATTGTATTGACTTTGTCAAAGACTGATTTGGCAATGTTTGATTATCGTGAAGATATTAACGCGAAAAAAATTAAATTTTCCCTTTGGGAAACTCCTTTTGCTAAAAAATTATAGATCCAGTTCACACAGTTTGTGACGTGCATATTGTCACATCAATTTTACTATCCATACTTCAATATTTGTCAATAAATAATTGAAGAATTTATGATGGACGAATACAATACATATTTGTTATTTATAGTTATTCACCCATTATGAGGTCACGTCTTAAATTATTTATTTAGTTTGATTATATAATTGATGTTAATAGTAGTAGAATTTGCCAGTAAAGTTAAAAAAGTAAGTTGTCATTCTCCTATGTTCTTGAGAAATTAACGGGTAAAATATCGTTTCACATTGATATAATACGATAACTCCACATTCAGCCTTCAGTATACATTCAATCACCTACAGAACTTCTTCAGTGGTTGCTGGGGAAAAACGTAGCTGTCGTAAAAAAGTTACCTGATATTTAAAAATTATCAAAATTAGTTTTTGTGATTAAGGTATTAATTGGAGATACCGCTAAGTTTGAAAATATTATATTGTTATTAATTTAGAGCTGAACTTTTTGTGTTTAGGTCATGAAAGAAGACATTTATTTACTTGCCAATGTTTCTTAACTGAACTAATGACTGATCAGCTACATGACACTAACAACTAAGAGTATTAATATGTCTCTCAACGTTTACACCAGTTGTGTTGAATCATTGGCAATTATCTATGTATTTTCTTTCATGAAATGAACTAACAAGAAAAATAAAATTAACTGGATCAAAAACAAAATTGCCGGTTTATATATTCTTAATAATTCTTACAATATTTCTTAATAAAGTCTAGAATTACTAGTACTCATGAACAAATGTTTTCTAATACATTTTGAATGTTCATTTAAAAGAATATTCTTCTCAATTGCTTAGTGTGTATAACATTTCTGATCTATATTTTTTTAAATTGGCATAGGTGTTCATTCTTCTCTATATTTTCATAATATTGGAGTACTAGAGAAGGAAAATATCATTGAAACAAACTAGTGAAATATTTTAAGTACGTGGAGAGGAATGTTTTGAATGTGGTGCTAGTGAGGATGCATATTAACCTTACATATTATTTCTTTTTATTCAATGAAAGAGTGATAGAATTGATGGACGTTTCCATATTGTGAAGACATTTCTCTAACAGCGAACATCATTAGAATGATAAAGGAAAGGTAAAAAATATGGACAATTTTTGTTTGTATACGAACATTAATGCAGTAAATGTCTAACCAATCCAAAGATTAACTTTGTAAAAACATTAATTATTATTTTTAGTTAAAAAGAAAAGAAAACTGATAATAATACTGTTAATTTTTCTTTCACAATAACACTACTTTTTCTTTACGAAGTCCGAAATAAATCATGATTGTTACATTTTAAATATTCCTCTCTAGCGTCTGGTCTGCTATCACCGTCTGCTATCACCGTGGCGTTGTGCCGTACATTACGCCCTCCTCTGGGATCACCGCCTCATCTGCATGTAACCCGAATTATGCAGCTCTGTGCCAGAACTCTTTGATATGTGTCCGGTCACATCTTGTGGATTAGCTGTGCATGTTTGCAGAGTCAACACAGAAACGGCTGCTTTCGACGGACGATGTGAGAAAAACAACGGCTTGAAGCCTTTACATGTGAGTTACATTATTTTTACTCCACCTATTATGTCTCCTATTATATAAAGCGTTTGAAAATGAGTATGTTTTTCAATATGCTCAAAGAACAATATTTATATCTATCATTTTTAATATGAACCTAAAGAATTAAAATTTAACCACCAGTTATATTCAAAGACTATCTGTAACCTAAATCGTGGTTACGTATAGTCATTGTCTATAAAAGATCACTAAAATTTACAACTTCATGTCTAACTCCACTATTGAAATGTCCATCCTACATAGCTTTCCGTACTTTCTATACAACAAATACATATCAATTTCTATAACAGCGAAAACTGTACACACTATTTGTTTTATGATAATGTGAGTCAAGCAAGAAATTTATAATATACGATTCACAAATTCACGAAATAACATTTATGAATATTTATGAAATAATATTTAATGAATATTATATCAAGAAATAACGGCGTGTTTTGACACATAATAATCTTTAAACTGAGATGTAATTTAGGATTACATATATTTAGGATCAATTTCCAAATTATTATTATTATTTCTTTATTTTGTTTCAGAGAGATGAAAATTAATATCACTAATAAAACCACTCATTTTTCCACTATTAGAATAAAATGATTTGAAAGTATTCTCCTATTCACACCATATTTTTCCATTACGTCAACATATGCTTTCAATTTAGATCAAATTTGATTTCTCCGATAATCTTTCACCTTAGAATTCTAATAAATCAGCGATTGAGATGCCCAACACTGAAGCATGTATCCTATTTTCCAGATCTTCTATTGCGTGATTGTGTCCTCATACCAAAATGAATTTAAGACTTTGCCACAAAACTGATATAACCAGATTCTGGCAATTAATAATTAAGTGGTGCTTTTCGGATCTTAGGTAACGAATCTGAATCTTATTGAGGACTTTTCCAAAAGACAGCACACTCTAATGTATGTGTATGTTATTAGATTGGGGAATTAGGAGAAACAAACGATTGACAATATTTTCGTGTTTGTCTATACTGATGCACATCTCTATTCTGTCTAATGTGTAAACAGAGTTGTTAAATTTTTTGAGATAGCACCACGGGGGTAGTAGCATATTATCATGAGCGTAAGCACGGGAGGCGAGAAGGTAGCAGGGTTATATCTCTGGAAATATTTAAAAAAATAATTCTATTCGCTTCAAAACTTTAAAATTTACTAAAAACTCAAGAAATGTTTAAAAAAATAATTAACTGAAATTTTCTTATAAATATTGTTTTTGATTTATTCTTCATGATTCCCGCTATTTCTTTTCATGTGTTATTCTATTTATTAAGCTTTGTAAACTATGTGAAAAGGCCAAAAAGAATACAAATTCGAACTCCCGGGTGTAGCTGGGAAAATTCAGCTCCTTTAAAGTTCGTTCTTTAAACCGTAATCTTCCAAATGGTATGACCAATTCAGTGGGACAGATCGAAAAAACGATGCACTGTTTAAACTTACGTAAGTGACGTACGACATAGAATGAAAACGGGAAATGGTATGACCCAGGAGATGGAATGAGGGAAATTATGATCGGACATGGAAATATTAGGACCTATCTATTTCTTCTCACAGTTAACCGTCGCGTGGTTGTGTGATAGCGTCGTTGGCTCTTCGGTCTCATTGAGTGGTAGAATGCGTGTTCGTTACTCTCCTCGAGCTCGAACGAACTTTTTGAGGTTTCAGCTACAGGTTCCTCAATTTCCTTACTCAAATATTTGTGTAGAGTATTATAACGTTTGGTAATTTACATTCCTCCTCCTTCAACTGTCCTTTCCACAGAAATTTGATGAGACGTCACTCCGAATCTCGTCAATCAAAGTAAATCCAAAAAATAATAAAGTAATTAATCATAAAAAGTTCACGATAAATAGACACACGAAATAATATTTTAGTATGATTTTTATTTTTAGGTTGATAGTTTGAGGGTGGTATTTGCTAAAACCCTGTTGTGTATTTCTCTTCCTCATTGGTGGAATTGTGGTGACAAAATTAAAGTAAATAAAATTGGTTGATGTCCAAAATAAGCGTCATAAATATAATTGTTTGCGGTTGACATAAACAGGGGTTTTTTTTCGTAGTATTAAGCTTCTGTATATACCCTTTTTTTTTCAATTCATCGGTGAGCAAATAAATATTGAAATGTATTTGCTGGTTTTAATGCACTTCATTGTTTTATTACGCGTCGGGAATTCAACCAATATTGTATTAACCACTGTACATCTCACATCTTCGATAAGGAATTGCATTTTGATTCGAATTTTTCACAATTATACTCTGAAACCAGTTACACTTCTTAAATTGCTTCGTATATTGTTGAAATTTTGATCAATATATAAATGACTCATGAATATTCCATTCCATTGTAGTATCTGTAAATGGGAAATGTAGCGTGCTATTGAAGCTTATCTACATGGAGCGATAAGAGGTGGGAGTTGGGTGGTAGGCTATTGTTAGTATGTGAGCCGGTTACCTGAGTTTATCGACAACTTGACCCACGTGAAGGGGTTAGTAAGTTAGAGCTATTGACACTAGCAGGAGGTGAATAGGGGAAGGAGAGTTCGCTTTTCAGTATTCACAACTATATGAACTGGGAAATTAATGTGAAAAAAATACAATTTTTTCTGGCCCCACCTGGAATTGAACCCGAGATGACTGTCTGACCCCGGGGAAGAGAAACAACGCTACCACCTGAGCCACCAGAGATTCCTCATAAATATGATTCATATTTGACCATGTGTGCAGTAATGACATTGAGAACGCAACAGTTTTGCGAGAGTTAGTCAGGAAGAGGTATAAATTGATTAAATAAAAAAAATATTTTTTTAACTACTTGATCATATTCTAAGAACATTTAATTCATTTTAGCCTTATATTATTATTATCAAAAGTTAAACAAAAACTAGCTTAAATATTCATACATAAAACCTCATTGTGTAATTTTTATTGATTTTCAACTCTTCCCTTACAATTCCGGGATAATCTAGAATATTTTGACCTATGGTTTCCTGTACGTGTAAATGAAAAAACTAAGGATTACAAAATATGTTTGAGTTTGATTTTGAAGGAGTCTTTGAGAAATGTCTAAGATAAAAGCGTTTATTTCAGGCTTACCATCTAAATTGCAACATGCCTACAGGCATCCCCCAGTGTTTGCCTTTATCTACTGTTCAATGGATAGGAATCTTCTAGTTTCGAAGAGAGGTTGATTTCTTAACTTCGTTATACACTTCTACAAAGAACGGAGTTATGCATCATTCAGGTGGTAACGATCCAATTAAAACTATACAATAAACATATATTTCCATAAACCATTCGTTATGTTTTAAGATTCCCCTGTGTTTCTACAAAGGGAAAATTTATGAAAATATTGGAAATACTGAGTAACGGAATCACAAACCTTTAATTTCCTGTGAAATTGTCCAAAAAAAATTGTAAAACGTACAAAATTGCATTGAAATTACCTTGGTAATTAGACACGTTCCATTTTATTTATCTTGTTTTTCTCCCAGCAATGTAACAAAAAGCCCATATTCTGATAGTACTTGTACTTAAAAACAGAGTAATTTTATAAAAAACCTATTTTACATTGACGAGAAAACTAAACAAAAATATTTTGTCATTACGAGGTTTCTTTTCTAGTAATAATTTCAAATACAAATAGAAAAAAAATTACGTTTCTTATATACACTCTGAAGAAAATGTCCTTCTAATTTTCAAAGAAAAGATCCGTATCTCGTTTTAAAGATTTTCATAAAATTTCGACCAAAATATTAGGTTAGTTTTCATTGTTCCTTCACAGTCATATGAGCTCACTTTTCGCAAAATATCTATTGTTTAGTTTTCAAACTAACCAATATAATTAGAACGTTAAGTATTGTTAGCAGAAATCATTACCACCAAACTTATTTGGAAAAAGAATTTAACTAGAATTCTTTAGATAATTTAAACCTAACAATGTGTGTCTGTCCTAAATGTACACATTTCTAGCAAAAAGTCTAAAGGTCAAACGGAAAGATTTTCGTGGTGTTGGGGTAGTAGAGCAACAACCGCCCCGAGGTAGTAAGCGATGGTAATTGGAAACCTATTAATCAACGAGAGGGTGGCTGGGTGAAGCACTGAGGTCCGCCATGGCTTGTAATCGGATTTTCCGTGCTCTAGAAGCAATTGGCTAGCATTGCAGTCCACAACTCGCGGGGGAAATTGTTGGCTGGTACACGACCCACGCTCATCAACTTCTGCTCCTCATGAACCTTATACACTTTATGATACGCTATTGACATATTATCTTGATATTGTTGGGAGAACACGAGTTAATTAAATATTTTTATAAATTTCCTTAATGAACTCTTTTTCATCATAAATTATAAAAGAAATAAACATAACCATTCCTGAAGAATAACATTAATTTTTCTTAATATAATTGTCAGGAGATAAGACAATACTCATTTATCTATTAGTGAGAGAATACATGTTTTTGTATTTATGAATTTTCACATACAAACGTTTTCTTTGCAAAGTAATGTAGCTTACTATTTTACATGTTTAGTGTCAAACCTCTGGGTACTACTATACTGTTAAGAATGTTATACACTATTTTATACTTTTCGTATATAACTTGTGAATCATTCACTGGAGAACGCGAACCCGCCGAAAATAAAAATTATAAATATATTCAGCGGAAAAATACAAGACTGTGGTGTTCTACAAATGCCTGCGTCATCTTGCAATTTTCCAAGAAATGTTGCTCAGATCCTGTTTCACAGCTACATCAACGTAAAGTATCTGATATAAAATATACAGTGCGCTTTTTATGGAGTGTTTACGTTACCTAGCACATTTTTTAATGACTTTTCTCCTAAAACTCTGACCTTTCACGTAAAGAAAGAAAACCCTTCAACCATTGTGTAAACAAATATTTTTTCGACTGAAGAATAAAAAAGTAAACTTGTTATTCATAAATGACTGTCGGTTGTGTTCCTACAAAAAGAATCCTGGAAAAAGGCAATATGAAAGCTAGAATCTCAAACATGTTTGGTTATTTATATTTTCGGTGCTTTAAATTTTTCAAAATCATTGTTTATATTGCCGAAATTAATAATCCTAAAATTATAAAAGTAACAGCTGGCGATAATACATATTTATTGTATCATTGAAAACTTGCATACCAAGTAGTTGTTGACAAAGTTTGTTTTGCAATAACATGAATTTTTGTTTTGAAATTTTACGAATATTGGTAACATAACTATTACGTATTTAATAAATGAAAATTAAATTTCCCTGTATTTGATGAAAAAAATAATTTTATTAAATTTAGTATGATAAATTTCAAAACAATTTTCCAACTGGACAGGAACTAAATATTTTTTACATCGGTTAACTGTCTCTGATCTCTTACCCGTTCCTGCGCACACTGTGCTCTACGATGTCCAATTCCTAATCACTGTTATTCAAAGACTATCACCCGCTCTGCAAATTCTCTCGATCCAACAATCATTTCATTTCGTGAACGCCTTGACCATGTACTTCAGCACACTGCCACCATTTCTTCACTCGAACAAGAATATATAAAATAACGATCGATCGATATTCAATAATGAACTTCTAGAATATTCAGAGAATAAGTAAAAATAAAGATATGTATAATATCTAGTAACGAAGTTGAAATCCGACCCTAAAGAACAGGCTATGAACTAGGGATGCAACTATCGGAGAACAATATCGATATATCGACTATAGATATTTAAAAAAATATCGAAATAGTAAATATCGATATTCCGATATATCGGGATCCAAAATATCGGCGAAAAATATCGATATATCGCAAGAAAAATATCGATATTTCGATATATTAATATTTACTATACATCGCTACTATGAACGTCTTTCGTCTCCAATGGGTTCAAAACAAGAGAAATGATGAACTTTCATATAATTTTTCAATGCCAGTAATAAATTTTGCTATGAAAAACTAAGTTTAAGTTAAATGATTTTTTGACCTATATTAAATATTCTTAATGATTATTTATTTACTTACTCAAAATTACTTTTAAAGAGAAGAAAATAACGTGGAATAAAGTTTTTATTTGATATCTACAAACATTTGAATGCAGTTAAACTGTGTTATTTGTTAGTTGGTCACAATAGATTTTTATCAATGTACAGAAATTAATGTGTTGTTTTCCTCTGTTTTTCAGTGGCTCATATTAATTTATTTTTATGTGTACTCAACTTTGGCACGGTTGTGTACATAAATTCTGTAGCCCCATCCTGGCCCGGGTTTTTCTCCGTTTTTCCTTCTGGTAGAGGCGGATTTATCATACAGGTTCTCTAGGCTTGTTCTAGGGGCGTGTTTATTGTAACAATAAATCGTGAATTTAGTGTTATTTCAATTCTTATGATTTTTAAACACTATACTCAGAATAATCTATAGTTCGATAATAACTTGTACATGTAATTTTTTGCTTAAAATTACAAACATATTGACATTCTATTAGTATTATAACTCGCAGTCAACTTTTTATCTTATCTAGGAACTTTTGCTGAAATTTTTGAATCCGCCTCTGCCTTAGGACCCTTGATCGGAATTGATGGGATGGTCCCTTGCTTGCTTCCGGAGAGTAAATTAGTTTTTTTTTCCTCCATGTGGTCATACGCAGTTTGTACTGTTTTTTGACAATAAATTTATTAAATTTATTTATTATTAAGTGATATGAATGGTTGTTATTTGAATTGTGGATCAAATATTACATAGAATATCCTCAATATTTTAAATTGGGTTGACATCTACCAGAACGATGAGAAATAAATAACAAATATGAATAATTACTGTGTCTACTGTACCATTAAGCTGGAGACGGAGAAACTTAGTCTCTGTTAGATATTCGGTGTTTGCCCGATGTAGACATAAACAATTGTAATTGTATATTCTCTTACTATCAAACTATCTGTCCCAGGGTCTTGTTACTAAGAACGATTTCGCTAACCACAAGACCACTTCATGTATTTTATTGCTCCTCGCAATGAAGTTATATTTCACTATTTATCCAACCAATATTATTGATATTTCTATTTTAATCACCACCTGAAGCACCATTGTAAGACGAACCGAAGTTTCAACCTCGTCTTGAACGAAAGTGGGCTTTGCGCTCTGCAGGAAGAACTAACGATCACGATGAGAGCGCAAAGACGTGAAGATGAGAGCAGACTGTGGCGACCTCTGCGGGATGGAAGAGAAAACTGCAGTAGAAGAATCCGAGAAGGGGAACTTGAGTGAAAGTTACGGTATGACTCTCCGACACCAAAGGGAGGATATTCGGAGAGGGGGATACGTGTGGTGAGAGCGCCAGAAGGAATCAAAAGGACGCTAGTAATCTCGGAGGGATATGAAGCAATAAGGAGTGAGGTAGTGCGACCTCGAAGGGAGATGAAACTATGAAAGGGAGGGAAGAAGAAACCGGAAATGGAAAGGTTGATAAAGAGGAGGGTTGCGGAAAAGCGCAGTGGTCACCGACTGTGAAACGTCTTATTGTCGCTCCTTTGCACAGGACGTGATGTCGCTCTGCGATAGCTTCATGATTGTGTTCGAAGTAATTTGACCAGTTTTATGAGCGAGATAAGGAAAGGAAGAAAGAAGATTAAGGCGTTTTATTCGAATTAGGAAAAGTAAAATGTTAATAGCATAAATGAGAAGGACACAATTGAAGATTAATTGTATATTCAGAAACTCATTAAATATTTTAAAATTATATTTGTAATAATAAAACAGCAAAAAAAAACCCCAGTGAAATTGCTTAGAATTGTTTCTCATGTAGATATAACATACTGCAAATCTACTTGACATCAATCTTATCACTTAAAAAGATATTTTATTTGACGAACGTAAAATTATGACAACGATTTACATCTATCAATATTATCTTTTTAATTTATAGAAATTAACGATCTATAATAGACAAATTACTATAATTGACCAAACAACGGTCGACGTAAATAGCTCTACTATTCTCACAAGACCAAATAAAGTGGTTTCCTGAATGACATGAGGATGGAGTTTGCTACAAAAAAATTTTGTTGTCGTCGTATATTTTAATTTCATTCTTGACATTACTAGGATACTACATTGTTTATGTAAACATCTGATTGGATAAGAATTGTGGTTGCAATTTGAGTGGTTAAATGTAGTAATTTCTCTATTAATGGGTCACTAAATTCTATAATAACCCATTTATGACAGTATATTAACCGTCCAAGATTTCTTAATATAATGAATATTGCTTTCTTCAACTTAACGCTAAATGTGCGTGGTCCACGTGAAGGGCGTGGTCTGTAGCACGCCCTTTGCTTCACGAAGGGCACCGTGTTGAGGAGCAGGCGAGGAGCGGGGATGGGTTAGCTCCGGAGCGCGCCCACCGGCCAAGCTACACGAGTAATTGGATTCCTTTTGGCTCGCGTCCCCATGTCCTGACTTGCCGAGCACGCCGTTTTCTGCCGCTGGACTCGAAAAGCCACGGCCATGCGTATTTGAAGGGCCTACTCAGCCAACCTCAAACAACATGGTTTGGTTATCTGCAATTTCATCATTGTGGCTTGTCACTTCATGATCCTAAATATAATCCTTGTGGGACTCCAACCTTCCATTGTTACTTATTATTTATATACTCAGAAAACAATTACAATCATCAAACAATTGTAAAGATTTACTCTAAGATCCTTTCTAGAATTCTGTATCACCTATCATTACATTTTTAGTCATCCACAATGATTTATGTTTCGTGTATGTGAATTAATGGCCTATTTTCGCCAAGTCATTCGACTTATCAAAAGCTTGTGATAAGAATAAATATGAGGAAATAGGACTTTCTCAATTATCACTGCTCACAATCTCTGCCACCCAATTGTTCATACATTCTTTTCTTCATCATTCCATTATTTTATTCTCATTGATACACCCCACACAGACTACCTCGGCGATCAGAACACCTATAATCTCCACTGTCGTATATCAACAGCCTTGTGCCATTGAGAACCCATTTTCAAATATGAGAAATGTGTCGACGCACAAAAGATGTAATGTGAATGACGATATACTTCATTTAATGCAGTATTTTCATCTGAATGCGATGAATTAATTCCCTTTGAAACAGTTAAACGGCACCACTACGATAAAACTGGTGAATCTGAAACTGTCTGCAAACAAGGTTCAAAATTACGGCGGGAATGGATATGGAGATGATCTGTCGTCTTTCTGGATAAGTGAAAAGTCTTGTTTGATGGTGGCTCTTATTTTCGAATCACCATGTTTACCGTTTTAATGTTTGGAATCTAAAACAAAATTGTTGTTCCGCAGGAAAATATTGGAATGAATTGCATTAATTAAGGAAGAGACAAATCAAAAAGAGAATTGAATCCGGGTAATGACCTCCGAGTCGAGGGATCGGAATGAAGAATAAACCAGTTGAGTATAAATTGTCATTTTTGATCTTCTGTTAAAGTCACTCGTTCGCAATGGTATACATATCTGTGTGTTACATTTCTTGAAATAATATTTGAGAAACTGATGACAAATAGTAAAAAAAATTTCTCAATTGCAATTATCGTCAAAATTTATACATTAATTCGTTATTCAATAATGACTACAGACAATTGCCAATGCAAATTTGAGCAACTAAAAGAAAATATACTTGAAAAGCCAATAAAAAATATTAAATGTGCAATGTCTGTTCCTTAAATTGTGTCATTGTCGTGTTTTTCATAAAACTTTTTCGGTGGTTACTGATCTTTTAATATTAAAAGAGTAAATTTATGTTTCAAAGCTTTCTAAACTCTCGTTTCAATTTCTTCATGATAATCGTTTAAATTCATAAGCGTGTTCCAAATCTGACATGTCTTTTTTTTCCGATAGTCATGCATCATTTTGTAATATAATTCTTATGTGTCGTTGAGTATCATTTCTTTTTCCAGTCTGAATATAATTCAAATTATCTCCAATTAAATGAATAAAATGGTCAAAGGAAAAATAATTTATTTTCCTTACAAGTACGAAGGAACGGAGCACCCAGAAAGTCATAATTTTGCCATCCATGAAACACATCAGATGATAAATGTTTTTCATTTACTTTAGAGCAAGACACACTACCTCTTCTCCGTTTTACAGCTCTGCTTTATGACACACATGATTCCATCGCCATATCAAAAACTCCTTTTCTGAAGATACAGCTCGGGGCAGGGAAATCATAAAATGTGTGTAAGAAGCGGTACAAAGACATGGCAAGATAGCGAAACGAACCCGAACCGGTTCCACAGCTACTGTGCGTCATAATTCGACGCTCTCTTGTCACTTCATATCTCCCCAGTTCGCGAAGACCGCTTATGGTTTATTGCACAATATCTTCGGAAACTACTTCGCGGAGACGGAACTAAGTTATCTCTTACGGATTGAAATAAAAAAAGTACTCCGATGTTAAACATCAAAATTCTATATGTCATTTGGACAGTTTTCTTTTAGAATGACTTTCAATGCGTAATTTCAATCAATATCGCAATCTTCATTATCCTGTGCCGATATTAAAAAATATTTGCATTTAGTTTAATCTCGTAAGAATTTGTTTTTCTTTTCTTTTTTACCTGCGTTCAATGATTTTTAAATGTCCATTGTAAAATACTTCTGAAATAAATACTGTCCAATGCCATTGATTGCGGATATAATAATGCCCAAAGGAAATATATTTACTGAAGATGTGAAGGCTAACATGAAGTGCCGTGTCACACTAGACGACCGATCTCCTGGACACGTCTCTCCTTTCAGTTTAGCGCGTTATTAATTGCAGTCTCCCTGAATGCTCGAATGGAGTCGGCTGTCGGCACGACCTATATCTCGACAAAATAAAACATAGTCACATAAGTGGAGTGTGCAATATCACTTTATTTTAAATATTTAAATACGCATATTTCCTTAAGTTATATTATAATCAAAATTTAGTATACAGAGCAAAACTATGGTGTTCGTTTTGTAACTCTAAAGTTAATTTTTTTAAATAGAGTTCGTCACTGAAAATTGCTAAATTATTAAAGGTTGGGTAAAAATGAGGAATTAATCTCACAAAATACCTCGGAAAATTAACAAAATATAATTAATACGCATTTCGATGCCGACTTCAAAGTAAACGAAGAATGAACGCGATTTCTCTTTGAAAGCACGGAAATTGTAGGGCTTCTTCCAAATACGTGTCGGTTACATGAAAACCATAGAAAATATTTTAATTACATAACTACGTATGTTTTATGCACCATCTCACGCATGATTAAAATGCCGCAAAGCAGACGTTAAGTTGCACGTCATGCGTAGGGAATTTGGGACCGAGTGAAATTAAACTTTTAACCACGTCTCAGTGAATGCGTCTGGTGGCTCCGTGCCGCCATGTCACGCTTGCCTTAACTCGCTGCCAAATGGCGAAGCACGGCCACTCTGATACGGGATGTACCAATTTAACCATCACCGAGCTGTAAACACGGCCAATAAAACGCGTTGATTGCATGTGCGCTTGCGGGGTCAGAGTGGCGAGTCGAAGATCTATCAATGACGCAACCATTTTTACATTTACGAACTGCGTTTGTTAACAAAAATAGTATCCAAGTTTGGAAAGAAAATAATTTACATTTCACAGAAATCTATCGATCTATTCATTTTATTTCAATATATCTTAAATATTTCTTACCACCAAGGTTTCATACTTTGATTTTACTGCTACAGATTGATATTTATTCCTTTATGAAGGCGTTGAGTTGATGAAAGACAGGTCATTTTTTTGCCTTTACGAATCAGAAGTGGCGATGTTCTTGGAATATTTTCATAGTTTTATTAACACATTATCCTTATCGAAAAAGATTTTTAAATTGAACATTAAATTTTAATTAAGAGGGTTATTTTCCTCAGTTTCTATATGTAACTTTTGTAATAAATTATTTTGCTTCAGTAGCATTACAATCGGGAACATAAATATACCTAATATAACAATATTTGAAACGTTTCGATTGTTGGTGACCTGATGCAGACTGAAATTAGAAGTCTACCACAATTAACGTCCGTTCTATTATCTAATTAAATATAATTAATTAAACAAACACTTACCACCTTTTATGGACGAACTGTACATATTTTGTGATAAGAACTCACTTCGTTTTAAGCCGTCGCCAGGCGATTCGAATCAGGAGACTTAAAACGAACTCAAAACTTCGTGAGTTTTTATCACAAAATATGTACAGTTCGTCTATAAAAGGTGGTAAGTGTTTCATTATGAAATTAGCAGTCATATCAAATTACCAGACGAAACGTTGGGTGCAAAAAATAATTTAATTACTGAGTCATTCGAAATATATTACGATAATATTGTCAATCTGAGGCACGTAAAAGGAAAAGGTTCTGAGTTCACAAAAAAATTCTTGGCAACGCCAATGCTGTGGAAATTGTCTAAGTGCCTTTTGTTGATATGACAGAAGAAAGCGTGGACGTATTCATCGTCGCAAAGCAACATGTATGCAATATGAGTCACGGAAATCAATATTACAGTATATTATTTTCATAATTTGTCGAAACGTCTGGCAAAATTATGTTTATTAGACGAGACAGAAACACTTATTTGGGTACTATACATGGTGCTCCGAGCGTTTCTTTGAAATCACATGTGGCACTTGGTACACATGCATTATCTTATTTCACATTATTATTTGACACTTACAACTGAAGACTTCACCATAGTATTTATAATTTGGCACTTGCAATAGTTTCAACAGAACACCTAAAATTTGGATACAAATTATTTTTTTGGCACCGTTAGTTGCAAATAATAAAATCATACAAATAATGTATGATTTATTAATATAATTTGTTCATAATCAAGTGTAGCGATTAATCAGTTTTTGTCTCAATTAAAAAAATGTTTTTGGCACTAACAACATTTTCTATTTACGTATCTCAATTGTGCCTGCACTTTTACACTTTGGAGTCACTAGAAAGTCTATGGAAGTACACAACAAACGCGTGTGGTGGGAAGACGAAACAGCTTGTGACAAGTGAACAGCGCAGAATAGGGCGACAGAGCAATCATGCTTGACTGCACCCAAGTCACGCCCAGCACAGCCCTTGTGGCGGGCGACGAGGTGGCGTTGCGCCTACGTTGGCGCCGAAGGGCGCTGCCGTCTTCCGGTGGCGGAAGTTCGAATGCGTGAGGAAACGTGTCACACCGAACGTCACTTCCGTCTTTGCTTACGGTCTTCTCTTTGCTCTCCATCGACTCGTGTATTTTCACGACTAGAGAACTCTGTTGTTGGTGGTCGAAGCTATTATTATTATTATTATTATTATTTATTCATTTACCACCGCGAACATTGTATTAATAGGGTTTCCATAGGTTTTTTGGATTTTTTAATACAATACCAATCAGTAAAATTATTGCCGTGATGTGGTAATATTACTATAATTGTATTTAAATAGCACAAATTAAAATTAATCACGCGAAGGAGAAAAAAATATATCGAAGCCACAACACGTAACGTTTGGAAAAGCTCAAATTTTATCTTATTTTCAATCATACTAAATCAGTGTTATTATATTAATTTGTCAATTTACATATAATCCTCTATAAATTTATGCCTCTTATTACCACAAACGAGTCAGTCTCATAATATATGATCCATATTTTCCTCCTGTTTCTTACACAAACATAGATTTATTTTCTTGAAGTGCGTACTAAAATTTCTGTGGCCCATGACAATTTCTAGTAAATTCTTGCTTAGTGAAAACTATTTTCGGTTTTTATGTTTGTATGTGGGTGTGAACAACAGTTAGCCTCAAATGCAGCAATAACACTCCTCCAAGAAATTCGCACCCTAATTTTAGTTTATTTTCTTCTCCTCTTTTATTTTGATAGAATTTGTTGGGAATATTGTATTACAATGGGAAAATTACCTGCAAAATGTCACAGTTCTAAATCGTACGAAAGTGGTCGAATTTGGAAAATTTGAAAATTCGAGTGTGTCAGGATGAGAGACAAGAGATACTAAAATAAGAGCAGTAGAAACGAATCACAGTCAACCATTTTGAGCTATTGTGTCTTAGACATAAATTAAGTAAACCAAAGCAATACATACAATGTCCTTTGAACCAAGTCTACAATATCGTTCGTTCATTTTTCTTTATACAAAGACTTGATACACCTTCCTTCTCATAATAAGTTTAAATATGGCTGCACATCATAAATTAATGCTCATTTATACTTTACTTTTAGTGATATTTGTCATCTTCCAAAATCGAAATTCCAACAAAACCTAAATATTTCTAGGTATAAAAGAATGTATTTAAAATAAACCGAAATGTGGGATTATTTCGCAAAAATATTGGATTTACAGCGTAAGCAAAACTGTGTATTTTGTAGGTGCAGAAAAGCATTGCACCTATACACCCCCTCCGGTGTGATGCACCCGGCATACCAAAGTGTGACAGAGGAAAGGATATTATAGTATGCCGATATTTCTTCTTCCCTCGCCTCCCTATGTGCCCAAAAATTTAGTAAATTCAATTTCCGTATATGAACAGCCTTAGCCTGGCATATGTATAGTGCTCAAATTGAGACGTGTATAACAGTAGTGTTAGTATAATCGGTTTTGATTTAAAATAGAAAAAAGTTAATAACAACTGAAAAATATATTTTACCACCATTATCTGGCAAAATAAATTTTTTGCCAATAACTTTCTTTCTATTTTAACAAATAGATACTGGTGGTGGTGATTGTCAGGACTTAACCACCGTTCTATATTTAAGTTAAGCACAGGAATAGACTAGAATTACAGTGTTGATGTGGAGCTCAGAAATATTTAATAGTGAGTGTTAACACAAATAAATCGTTTACCACAAATGGAAGTTCGCAAAAGCAAATATACAAATAAATCAATTTATAATCATTATACAATTATACATTTCCATATTAAGCTCAGGAATTACCTTATTCTACGAAATATAGCTTCGGGGAATATTTGTATAGCCTTGATTCTATTGATGGTTGTCATCTGTGTTGCTGTGGAAACACAACACAGAGATGAAAGGTTTGATTAGATTTCTTAAACATCTGAGTAATCTAATATATTAAACTATACTTCGATGTCTTAAGCAAGAGTCACATCTGCAATACCCTTGTGGACGCCTGCTTCAACTATTATCGTCGCACACTGTTAAAATCATTTGACTATGCAGATGAAGACATATATTTTGCGTCGTCCGCGAATTTCTTATCTCTAGTAACAGTTCTCACGGCGCCTCAGCTGTCAGTATAGGAACGTTTAGAAACGACAAACTCGCTTCTCACTCTGTCTTGATATTTTTATTCACTCGGAATTTATGCCCATGCCTTGATTTAATAAAATCTGCTTTTTCTCCTATGTTTCAAAAGTATTAAGTCAATCATCCTAGTTCTTATTATGGATGAAGAGGTAAAAAAAGCGTCCACATCGACAATAACTGTTGATCATTCTATAGGTACGTTTACCCGTGCATATCTCCTTGAGCGAATAGTTTGAGATACATGACAATTTTATGAGTTAGTGCCATAAAAGTACACTTTGACATGTCTCACGACAGCTCCTCAGACAAATCGCGATACATTTTGTATGAGATTCATTCAGAATATACATGTTGCTCATTCTAGTCACAAACGCGTATGGTATGACCAGAACCTATGGCCGGTACGCGCTCCGCCATGTTTGTTTACAATCTAGCTGTGTTCTTGGCAAGTTATATTATTATTGTCGTACATTTTTCTCGTAGTCTATTGAGTCCTGTATTCTTAAGTGTGAGTAGTGTGTACTACATGAACTAGTTAAGTTTTGATTAGTTTATTTAGTAGCTTAGTATATCAGTTTGTGTTCTTCCCTCGCTACATATCATTCCGTAATACAGTGGTGTCCCCCCTAAACCCTACAACGCAGACCTCCCCCCCCAAAAAAAAAGAAGTTGCAAGGAACCCTCCACCCTCCAAAAAAAAACAAAAAACAACTCGCCCCCACCTCACTTTGTCTCACTTCCAAATCATATTCCAAAAATTCGGAAATATTTTACAACTTTATCTCTCTTATTTACCCTAACTCCACTTAAAAAACCCGTATGCAAAATTAATGCGCATGCTTTCTCACACACTTTTAAGACTATTATCTGTGTAGTACGCAAACTAACTTAACAAAGAAAAAAAACAACCAGTTTCATGCATCCTATATTGATGTTGACAACAGCAGTTTTATCTTCTGCGTAAAAAATTAAAGGGAAAGGGATTACTTGAAAATGGTTATTGTTTAGTTCAAATTTTCTTGAAATTTTGCGCAAAATACAAACTAAATCTTTTTTTTTTTGTCTTTTACATGCACGGTAAAAAATGGTTTGCAGTAAAAACGAATTATTCTGAACGCTGAGGGTAAGGATGTTAGAATGGTCTCTGGATCAAGACATTTCGGAACGAAGAAGGGGCGACTGCGAGGGAGGTGGCCAGCCGACTTCCGGTAATTTACAGACTATAGATTTCGAAAGCTGATACCTCCCTTGATTTGGTACATCTTCACCACTAAATAGTTTTGAACTCTCTTGATATAGTGCATAAATAAGATCAATGGGATAAATAATTCAGTTAATAATTCTTCTGAGAGGGATTATTCTTCTACTTCTATACTAAACTTAAAAGAAAAAAATAGAGTCGCTTGTGATAAAACTTTCAAAATATACTTTAACACAAAGGGTACACGATATAAATATTAAAAATTTTACCCTTTCAGAGCTCGTGCATCAACAATTACTCAAAGTATGAAATATGAATGGAATCGACTCACCTGTTTACCTAGTATCGGTGCGCACAGACGGACAGACGGGCAGACGGGCGGCGAATTAAAAAAAATTTCGGTATCAGGAACACCAAAAACGAATATCTCTAGACCGTGTATACGAAAAAGTAAGAATGTTCATCACCTATATCCATTTTACTTATAAAAGATAAATTTAAATGAGATTAAAATATAATACATAATTAGGTTACAAATCAACTTTCAGCAGCTAAAAATTAGGAACGAAACAGAATAGAGTTTGAATTTTAAAATTTCAACGGATCATGTTCAGATTCCATATATATTCAGAACTTATGTGCGCTAAACTCAGATTTCGAGTTCTCTTACAATCCATCGGATTATTTCACCGGATAAATGTGCCCTACTTCACATGTAAAATATAAAAAGAAAAAGGATGAGGCAATTACGATACAATTCGTCACTCAATTTTAAGAAACATAGGCCAGGAAAATCCTCAAGAAAAATGTTTTGCAACAATTATTTTACAATAGCATGATTTATAACAAGTATAGGTGTGTGTGGCTACATATATTCGTGAACGAAATGTATATTAAAAAATCCAACAACAACGTGCAATTCGAGAAAAGATAGCCTTTATTTCACCTCTGTTCTTACCTTAAACTGCACGCTGTAATGCTTTCTAAGACTACGGCTTACAAAATCCACTATCGTTGCACATCTCTTACGGTATGTTGATTATTACATTAATTTTAAAATTGAATTTGGTCAAGTTATATCCACGTGTGATATCTAACAGTTTATTACTCACATTAAACGCAAAAACTATTGTCAACACAATAAAAATTGGTGAATTCAATATAAATTTGGTAAAACACTATAAAAAATACATGCAGATTCCCGAACGGATAAACATGGGGTAAAAAGACGAGATACAAAATTCAGCTCCAACCTTGATCACGCACAGTAAACTTATACACTGATGGCAAAGCAATGAATCTTCATTCCAGCGCAGTCTTATAGATTTTCCATCAACTGAGTAATCTTGCCGTTGCAACATAGGATGGCAGGTATCTATTGTCACTTCTTGGTTCACGCGAAGGCGATGAGTCTTCCGGTCTTTTGATAGTCATGAAATAGTCACCCCGACCCATATCTCACACTCGCGTCTCCTTATTCAGCGGTCTAGATCTTTGCGCGGCATAACTTTTTTCCTTTTTTTCACCAGTTTCGAAAATGAACTGAAATTATTTATCATGTTATAATGTCTGTAAAGTTTAAAAACTAATACGATATTGTTATGATTTTTATTTTAATATACGGTATTTTTAAATTTTTTATTATTGAATCGTTAAGTAGTCCAAACTTCCAGAAAAACCTCCATTTTTCGAACCCCCTTCCCCCCCCAAAAAAAATTTTTTCAATGACGTAACTTGCGTCACGACCCCCTCCCCTTGTTTGCTCCTTTCTAATACAAATCGCATAGTGTAAACGCTGCTCTATACATGTATGAGATAGAAGTATCTGATGACATACAAATCGCATACCTTCGGAAAGTTGCAATACACGTATCTTATACAAGTCGCTCATACATGTATACTAGTGTAAACAAGCGTTATCACTGTCGATAGCAAAACCAAAGATATTACTGAATCGTCTTTTCACTGAGACGCTCCTTAGAGAATCGACCCTATTTTCAGTACAAGGTGAAGTACGTTTCTCTAGGGTTATTCACACCCGAAACCGCCTGCCATCATTCGTGGCGACTACTATATTACTCACTTTCTTCACTAAAGAGTTAACAGAGTAGAACCAGGTTGTGCCAAGAAAGTGGACAGTGTTTCTCACTAGCGCCACACAGCAAGTTTTCTACCATATATGTGCCTACCCCTAGAAGCATTCTCCCTGTTGCGAGATAAGATGGCGGCGGCAAAGCGTCGTCGCCCTCTTTTGTCGTCATGGTACGCACGCGAACACGTGGCTTCCCCCTCGTGTAACCTTCGACTGGTGGAAAGGCGTGGAACTGCATATCGACAGAAAGTAGGCTTTGACTGAGAGCGAGGTGTTTCAGAATAGGAAATGAGGCGGAGTAGAAGGGAAAGGTTATTTTTTTGAAGAGGGTATTGTAAAATGTTTCGAGATGGAGGCTAAGATGAGGTTGTAAATCAGTTCAGAATAACACTGAGATCAAATCTTTTTATTTTCTATGAACAAAATGATTTATTGTTGAAGTGAATATTGGTGCTGTGAAAGATGTTCTAAGAATACAAATGTTTTCTGTTTTCTCACGTTTGATTATTTATGACCCCTAAAATGGATTGGAATACTAAAATTGAAAATACAGACTAGATTTTGTATACATTGTAATAATATTGGTGTATCTTGATATGAACAAGCTCTCAATGTGATAACAATACATGCAAGTGTGGTCAAGGATCCTGAAGGTATGTTTTTGTATTGTATCAGTGGATATTTTATATTTTCATTCCAAATATAATGAATTTAGTTTACTACTGCTTTCTGATGAATATTTATTATATTTAACTGCTTATTCCTCATATATAACTCAGAAAAAACAAAAAATATGATATGAAGAGTATACTACTGTTCGTATTTTGCAGCATGAGAAATCATTCGATTAGACCATATAAACGTGTCAGTCAAAAATGTAAATTATTTTTTAAAAGAATCTCTTCTTACACAAACACATTTATTCCAAACACTATCTTATGTGTAGTAATTTGCCAAAAGACCTACAAAAAACTTTCCTGCTATAATTAGTTCTTTGTCCAAGGATAAAACCTGATCAGAGATAATAATTTTTATTTTGGAAAGAGATGGAAGTTTTAGGGAGTGGAATCGGGAGAATGACATACATGTCCCACTAAGTCATAGTGCTGACCGCATTAATTTTCGTGTTTTTAAAATACTCGCGTGATAAGGTATATTAAATGGTAAATTGCTTCATGCGGTCATCACGAAAATGTATTTTCAAATGGATAAAAAATGTGTTTTTATATTGCTTATTTTGATATTTTCGAGAAATTATTAGGCGAAAGCAGATATATTTATAATTCGTGTTAAGAAAACCAATGATCTAATCTCTTTTGTTAATATAATGTGCTGTATTATTTGCTTCATAGAGGATTCTTGTGTATCTAAGTCGCAGGTATCATTTTAACACTTATCAAGAATACTTTGGGATTCTTATAAGGAGTCGTTTCTAATCCACAGTGTAGAAAGTTACATTCATGTTGGTCACAGCTACATTTGTATGCAATTAAACTCATGGAAACAAGTATATCTCATTTCTTATATGTAAGCAGTTCCATCTATGCGACGTTCTTCAGTGATAAAGAATCTCGTCGGTGACCAAAAATCCATTCCGAGCTCGTCTTTATAATTTTTTTTCATTTAGTTAGATTCTCTGTGTCTGATAGCTGGTAGGACCTCATTTTTTATTCAGCTGATCACTTATTATTCAAAACAAAAGGAAGAGTCCTCTTCAAATATCATGTACTTTAATAAAGGCAGGGTTTACTTCAAGATTTTTTAAATAACTTTATATAACTATCATAGAGGATTGAAATAAATGTAGAAAAGAGAAATTTCCTGACCCCCATCTTACTTTACTCATATTGTACTAAACTAGTTAAATATGTATGCGCGTGTATTCGTATCAAAAATGTATTCGTATCAAAAATTCACGTCTTTTATGTGCATATACAATGGTTTGGATATATACAATTTTAGTCATGATGATGCTATGTGCTTGATGCTCCATTTCCAGTAAATGTGTGTAGATGGTTAAGTAGATAAGTGGTTAGGTAATTTTTTTTTTTTGAATGAGCCCTGATGATGATTACAATAAATAGTCGAGACGTTGACAAATTGATATAATTCTGTATATATTTGTTTGGACTAACTGCAAGAAACCCTTCCCTTACAGTGGTTTGAAACGCATTCTCAACAGAATATTTCCCCGTTTCTTTTTGGAGCGTATCGACACTGTTAGCTTTTTATCATCTACGTGCAAAACTGTTTACGACTGTATTGCCGTCATCGTCAGAAGATCTACGCTATGCGGAAGCGAATGAAATTGTTTTCAGAAGGATATTAAAATTAATATTGTTTTGTAAACAACCCCTTACATTTAAATTTTAGCGCGATAATTCACTAAACGACTATCTATCTTCTGGTATGCTTGTGTTTCACCAGGTGCTGAAATGAGAATGCTGTTCAGTTTGAAAAATGTAGAAGACAAAAGTTTATACAATATCTACAAACTATGGGCCAAAAAGGGATCGAAAAGCAATCGAGAACACATATGAAAAGGAAAAAGAATGGGGTTATTTGTTACTTAATATGGGGTTATAACACATATGGGGTTATTTGTTACTTAATAAAGAAATATCGAAGATATTACACGAGTAACAGGAAGAAGAAAGTACAAGAATGGGAAAAGTGATAGAGAGTATCCTACTCCATGAAGCATATTTGCTACGTATAACTCATATGATTACACTACACTATATTTTAGTTTCTTACAACTCAGTTCTATGTTTTACTAACACATATCATTTATCCGTACTAAAGTAAATAACAGTAATAAATAAATAAATCGATACAATGATGGATGTCGAAAGCCGTGAGATGAACTCATTTTTATGCATATCAGTTCTTTTTTCAAGGGGATATATGTAAGATTTTTAAATGCGGGCTGGATGTGAACATTTCACTTTAAAGGAATCTTAGGGTGTCTGCGAGTTATGCTTTATTCGAGATTGACATTAATACGATTTTTGAGCTTCTTGTATATATGCTTCTGAAAGATTTATCAATCATAATAACCAATTGATGCATTGGGATTAGACAAAAAAAGTTAATTATTACGTACGTTGTATACCTGAATACTCAAATGAGAGGTTGAATTTACGCGTTGACACAGAAAAACTATTGAGGATTTTCAATATTATTTCACAAATTTTTTGTATCATTTCTGCTTTTATGTAAATTTGAGACAATGATTCGTTTAATATCATGTTCAATTTTTATGTTGCTGCGTTAAATTTTCTTATTACAATATGTTTAAACCTGATGATGACTCCAGTTTGGAGTCAAAACGTAGTGAATTTCTTTAAAAAAATATATTGTAATAGTAAAACAAAATCGTAAGTTGTAATTTATATATTTATTTTAATCATACTCCTATGGTGTTTGCAACCACTATAATATTTTGTACTCTATAATATCTCACTTACACGATCTGGAATATGGATCTATAAAAATATATTTTTATCCCTGCCACGTTGCAACTTTCTGTATCTCTAATAATATATGTAAGCAGAAAGAAAACAAAATTATTTTGGAAATGAATCTAGGAGTAGTTACTATACTTACAATATTCTACTACAATTAACGTCCATTAACACGACGGCTTCAAACGAAAGTCGAAACGGTGTGAGGTATATTTTGAATATATATTTGTCGTCCATAAAATGTCATCTTATTTTTTAATTTGCTCACAATATATTGTTGAAATATATTGTACTTCTTCATATGTATTTGTTTGTTTATCATTTACATTTATGAAATTAGAATATGGATCTATAAAAATATATATTTTTTCCTTGCCACTTGCAACTTCCTGTATCTCTGCTAGCGTACGTAAACAGAAAGAAAAAAAAATTACTGCCTGATTTAACTTGGAAGTGAACTCGCTGTGCAGAACTACCTTCGTTCATTGCTTTCCCCCCCCCTCCCCCCCCNGCCGATGCTGGCCCGGATGCGACGCACCGGAGGCAAGAGCACGCGCCAGAGCGCGTTGCTGTTGGACGCACGTGGCGCCGCGTCGCGGAAAAACTTCGATTGCTTCCTCTCGCCCGCTGCTTGTTAGGTTTTTGCTGCGCTTTTGTAGCAATCGAAGAAGTCTGCTGCTGCTGCTGCTGCTGTTGTTGTTGTTGTTTCAGAGTAGCTCTAAAAGTTCTGGTTTTGTTTTGAGCTTTGGCACTTGATTCGGAAATATATTTCACTTTTTATTACTATATATTGGTGTAATTAGTAACTCACGTTGCAATAAAACATATTTTTTTCTAATTTCGTTAGAATTGTGTTCTCGATCGCTACAGCAAAATATTATGTAAAGAACTACAAATATATTACGAATACAAAACAAATTTAGACATCATACAAGACATAAACAGTACCAAACGCTTATATGTTATGTTTAAATACTCGCTGTACAGAACTTTTATTAATGTATCTACTAAAAGAGTAGTGATAGACTATATTTTATTCCGATAATGAGTGTCAGTGGTCTGTCTTGACGAATAGACATATCCAGAGCCTTGCCCCTTTTGTGGAGATAGTGTCAACGTCCCACATCTCCCAGTTCCCTGAGATTAGAAATCAAAGACCTTCCTTAAAAATCCCAAAACATATTTCTAATATATTTGAAACGTCCAGTGGATGCCAGAAGGTTCTAGTCTTTTGTAATCGTCACAACTTGACCAACTGTAATTTGTTTTATTTTCAAATTTATTCGAGTATTTTTAAGTTGTCTTTTTTCTGCAATATATTGTCATTGTGTTTGTTGTTAGTGGTGTCTTTTCATTCAATGTAACAATTAATTTAGCTATAAACTGTAATATTTCCTGTGTTCGCTTATGGCAGGAGATGTTAAAAAACAACCATAAATAAATAAATAAGAAAAATGAATGGTAGGAAATTTAACGTCATCTGTATGTCTTTACATAGTTGGTATTGTTGTTCTGGCTAAATCGAGGATGACTGATTGAAAAAGTATGTTAATTTAGTGGTTAGACAGCGTTGTTAGCTGTCGAAGAAAGCTCTAGAAGTCTGAACCAAAGTGAAAGAATAATTGGTTTTGTTGTATTTTGAATGTTTTTTTTAAACGAATTACTTAGAAAACCAAGAAATGGTTGGAAGCGTAATGATTCACAAGCCTTCTATAATTATTAGGTATGATAGGTAAAGTTATGTAGGAGTCCATCACATGATTCAAAAATCGATCTATTATATCCTGAATAATAGTATGAAGAAATATTCACTGATACTGAATGAGAAATGGAAAGGGTAGCTGAATTTCAATAATAATAATAATAATAATAATACATTTACTGTCAAAAAAAGTTACAAACTGCATATGAAAACGCGGAGGACAATATTCTAATTTGCTCTCCGGATGCAAGCAAGATACCATCTCATCAATTCCAATCAAGTATCCTAAGGCAGAGAGGATTTAACATTTCAGCACACAGCTAAGATAAGAATAAAAATTGTTACCTATTATAAAATCAACAAAATACCCAAAAATAATTATTTAATAAAACACACAAACGTTATTTCACGAGTACTTGAACAACTGTAGATTATTTGAAAAATATTGTTTATAAATAGGAACTGTTGAAAAAACTCCAAAATCTACATTAATTATTACGATAGACAGCCATCCCTAGGCAAGAGCTAACAGAACCGGAATATAAAATCGCCTCTACCCGGAGGAAACCCGAAGAAAAAACCCGGGCAGAATAGGTTTGTCTAATTCTTAATGCGAGGCTTGGAGGGAAGGAAACATTGGTTATTTTTCCCACACATCAGAATGCTAAAGAGTTGTCTCTGCCGGTTGTGTCAGGATAAAATGTATCTACTTGTAGGTGATAGTATTTCTACAATAAGGGTTAAATCAATACTTTTAAATGCATGTGCCTCATTTTGGATTCAAGCGTTGCTATATTGTAATACGATACTTCCATCTATTAATAGCTGTTGTGATAATGACTAGAACTATTAGGGTAATTTACAGGCGCGCACACACACACAAATTGGTGAGTTCCCAAGTATCTTCATGCATTTCGAAGCACTGAATCCGAATCCAGGGCCAAAATTGATCTATCATCCTGCATTTAAAAAATCATGAACTTTTGGAATACGGTAAAAACGAATTTTAATACAATTTGGGGAAGGGGGGGGGGTGAGTGATGGATCAATTCTGAATCGGATTCGCATTCAGCGCGTCGAAATGCATGAAGATACAGAGGTTTAGCCTTTGGAAAAGAATTTTTTGCGTGTGCCTGTGTAACCAAAACTCTTAGGTATTACCAGTTGAAATACCAATTCGTTTCTTTAATGTACCCATTGAAAGTCGGAGGAAAATGTGTGTAGGAATATACGTACCAATGATGTGATGTACACAATTGTGTTGGGAACTGAAGAATTATGGTACTACCGCATATTATCATAAAATGAAATAAATAAGCTTTTCATTTTGAAGTTATTGAATTTAACTACACGAACTATTTTTAAGTATTAGTGTTATTTACTAAATATAAGATAAGATAAAAACGGTATTGAACACGATAATAAATTTTAACATGTCACTAAAATACCGAAAAAATACGAGTGTCATTCAATGTTCTTTTGACTATATTGCTGTATAAACAATATTACGATTTATTTTATACGTGACAACACGGCATCGAAATAACTCTACAGTTCTTTATCGTAACAAATAACCATCATCTCGACAGCGCTTGTGACGACTAGTCTCTCGAAATAGACTCGCATTTGTTCCTCTGCGTCAACTGGTCACATAGCAACGGTCACTGCAGTCGTATGTTTACTGCCAACTCCGATTGTGGCCTCCAGAGCGCGAGCATGTCGCGCGGTCCGAATTCCATAGAGACGAGAAAATACAACATTGTTATGATAGCGTATCACCTCATCAAAACCCGATGCGCGCGGCGCCTCCCAGTTGGAAATGTTATTACTTTATAGTATTACGTGGATTGGAGATATGTGATGTGATGCAAAATATTGTGACTTTTTCAGTTTGGATTAATCGTAGAACTCGATCTACGGTCTGTTTTGATTATCTAAATAAAACATATGTGGAGAAATTATCTGTGTTCATATTTTGTAGTAATAATAAATGTGTTATCTTCATTAAAATATTAAATATAGCTCGATGCCGCATGAAAAAACTATTTTTGGCTCAAAGAAATTCCGTATAGGTAGGTCTAACGTTTGAATAAAAATGTTTTATTTGTAAATGAAAGTATCTGAGTCCCATTCAAGTGGGGAAAAAACTGCGTTTGTACCACAGACTAAGAGAATCTCTTTTCCAATTTGGTTTCAAATCCTTCAAAATATGATATGAATCAACCCTCCATGTTAAAGAGTTGAAAAAATTGCAAAAATTAGCAAAAAAACGCATTCGCAAAAACGCATTTCAGCTGCACATGTATTTATTTATTTAATTCATAAAATGATGAAATACATAAATTTTAAAGTTTTGCTCCCAAGCATTTATACCAATGTTGAGAATATAAAATATATATTGCTCATAAATATTGAAAACGTTTAATAGAATATGTTTATAGTAATATAATGTAAAATTTAGATTCTGCAACTATTTTTCAATCTTATTAGTTACATATACGGAAACGTCATAAGTTGTGACATAAATTCTGAAAATCCTTGCTTCTTCAATTCCTTGAGAAGTGATCACAGACGCCATTATAAAATACGAAGCGGAAATGTCTGCGAAAAGAGAGAAAACAAAAAAAGAATGAGAAAAAAGTAATTATGCTGTCTTTCTCGTATCAATCAGCTTTAATAAAATTACTTATTACAGAGAGATGAAGGCAGAGAGAAAGGAGGGAGGGGGCTGGAGCGTGCGAACGACAGATTTCCATTTTTTAAGAGAGAAGGAGTTCAGTTTGACGCTAGCAGTGTTGCCAAGCGCTGTGGATTTCACGTGACAGCGACGAAACCAAACTTACGAACAGAATAAGAAATAACACTGAAAGAAAAAGAAGCGTCACCCAAGGATGCTTTAAGTCTCAAGAATTTTAATTAAATTAACATCTACGCGATACCTGTGTTGACTTGATGAAGTGTTGATTTTTCTTTCTCTTAAGCTCAGACACGAAAAGAAATTTGAAATAATGAAATGTTCAACCGTTACCCACTAAAAATGTTTAATCTTAAAAAATGTTAAGTGTTGGATTTACGAGTTTAATAATGTGTAGATAATAGCGGATGATAGGTTATGATAAATAATTATGCTTAGTATTATTAACATAAAACATTTAAACATAGAATTTCATTGTAAAAATCTGTATTTTCTGAATACATAATTTTCTTAATTTTTGTACATTATTTAATTTAAAATATTATTAGTTTCATATATCAGAGTTCACACCTCAGTTGTACTACTTTTCAAATACCCGCGACGAAAAACAATGGGTTTCGACAAATACACACGTAGATTGTCTCACAGAGCCTAGATAAAACGTCCCTCGTTCCACCATATTTGCTATATTTATTCTATCAGAGCAGATAACTTTTATCAACAGATTTCCTTTTATCATACAGAATTCATAAAACATTTGTAGACATAAGACACTCACTGCCTTTTCTGTTGGTATTTTACGGCAATGATAACTGGGTTTAACGGACTGTATATCCTTACCTACGGTTATTAGTTTGTAAACAGACATGGATTATTTTCAGTGATACATCATGTTTTCCTGGTCAATACAGGTGGTCTTTCAGTAAGGTGAATCTTTTCCCTGGGATTTTAAAGAAAAGATTTTGTTGAAATAGTTTCACACAAAAAGCACAGAATGGGTTGAAATCAAAATCTACACATTCTTATTCTTTAGGATCTGAGCTATGCATCAGATTTTAGAGAAGCAACTAAACATACCAGAAAAATCTGATAGTGATTAACTACGTGTTTTAAAGGTAAGAGTAGTCATCTTGAAAATTGACATCAAATTAAATGTAATATTAAAAAAATTAATAATGAAGTTAAATTATGTGTCTGAGATCTAAAAAAATTGAAGTACGACTTTTCAAATTCTCAGCGACTGAAATGTTAAATTTTGTTTGTTTGTAAAACACAGTATTATCTTATATCAACCCCACTTCCGTGGAGCACACAATGAGATGAAACAAATTCTTCTTTCTTGCTTAGGTTTTGTAATTTCTGTTGTTTACGTTGTACCATTTAAGTTAAAAAAGTATTTATGGAGTAAATGAAAGAACTCCATAGTATTTATGGAGTAAATAAAAAAATGTGTTGTTTGTTCGTTTCTCCAAATAACAATGGTAAATGTAATGTAATATTTTCCATTGGTTAACAATAACGAAAAATATCTCGATCATTTAACACATTCATACACTTATGGATTTGAACCAAAGTATAAATAATGAAGCAACTCATGGTTAGCCTTTGGAGATAAACATTGATTTATCCCAATGTGAATAAATTTACATCTGTACTTTTTCCTGTCAATGTCCAATAAATGAAGCATATTAAAGTCGAAAAATTAATAGATACGTGAAATTCATATCTCTGATTTTTTCATGTGGAGTGAGCGAAAGCTTTTTGGAATCCCCTAGATAAAGTACCAATGTCACGAAAGCCAATTAAAGGATACACCAAAATAATTTACTGAACCCTGTAATGAAATGATATACTGAATTTTATTAAATAAAACACGAAGCATGTATAATAATGAGTGATTATTCTCTATGAGCACATGGGGCCAAGCAGTTGCGGTGTGGCCATAACAACAGGTTGATTGTTTCTCACAATGCTTGTTCAGTAAAAAATTCGTGTGATAAATAGAAACAAATGATTTGGATAATTTTTGAGAAAGTTCGCTGATATTAGGAAATGTGATTTCATTAACAGAGCAATTGGACCTGATAATTGCAAAAGTAATTCAAACAATTTCTATCAAACTGATCAAAAGGTAATTCAATCTGCATAAGTAATTTAAATTAACTTACACAGTAATATTTTATAATAAACGCTTAATAATTTACAGTAAATGTTGAAATATGGTATATCTCGGAGAAGCATGAACTTAAATGAATTTTCGGCCCAAAACATTGGCATGGAATTAATGTTTTTTTAAGATAAAAAGTTGATAAAAAGGGGGAAGAGATGATTAAAATTATTTAAGTGATTTTAAATCTATATGAATATTTACAGGAATATTCAGGAAATACTCATTTAATATGAAGTGGTCAAGAATTGTGTAACTACGAATTAATTGCATTTCATTCGTTTACAAATTTCTCAATGGAAACTCACTAAATGTTGTTTTTATCTGTATTACTTGGTAATATTTTAAAACACTTAAAATTTGTATTATAATGCAATGATACAATTTCTTGTTTTCATTATTTCAGTAAATGATGTACAAAGTTTCAAATGACACAATATCCAGTTTGAACGTCATTCCGTGAATTTGCGAGAAAAAAATAGAGTCATCTTGATGTTGGCTGCCTATTACTTTTTACAACTTCCTCCATTTTCTAACTTGTGCTTCGCAATATACCATCGGCCGAGGAAGCACACTTGCAGCTAACTCAAGGACCTGTTGATCCAATATCGAGTTTAGTCCTTTGCGTTGTTGAAGTTTTGAGGACAAAGTTCCTTTATTACAAAGAAGAGATGGCAACACAGCGCCTTCCCCTCTAAAGTAAAACCTTCCTCATTACTGTGTTTAGTTACCTGACTCTTGAGGAGTAGGTTTCATGAGGTAAAATGATCATGTTCTTGTGTCGCTTCAATTTGTGATCTTTACTTTTAGCATTTCAAAGGGAATATATTTCTAAGAGAGAGTTTCTGAGTTCTGCTCTGTTTAGAACACCTATATCACAATGGCACTTTGGAGTAAGTTATATATTTTCTTGTTTCTTTTTTTAACTTAAAAGATAATCAGTGATTCTAGTTATCCCTAGAAACAATATTTTGATAGCTGCACTGTACCACTAACATTTTTATTTTCTTCCTCTGTACTAAAATGATACGTTTGAATGGTGTTATTTAACATTAATACGCTGTTTCAGTATTCGTGCATTCTAAATTCACTAACGGATTATTCATGTAAGCTAAAAGAAAAAGTTTCGAGGTCTCTCTAGAGAGTGATATTGAGTCTTGACATAATGTCCAGTGCTGTATGTGTGTTTGAATATATATATATATATATATATATATATATATATATATATATATATATATATATATATATATATATACTATAATTGTGAGAGATAGAAGGTTAACCGTCATACATAAACTGGTTATAAATACTNAATTTTCACATCATTTTCTTGCGACACACCACGCCCGACAACTAAACATATTATTTCTTTTAAGATAATAATATAAAAATAAAACGTAAATTAAAATTGCATACATCTTGCTTGACGTTTTGGTTGATCGTGTCTTTCTCTCTCTCTCTCTTTTTTTGAGATACTTTGACAAATTCTATAACATGAAATAGTAATTATTTCTTTCCGATTATACTTTATACAGTTCATACAAAAATACCAAAGAAATACGTCAGTAAATTTTACAAAATTTACGACGTAGATAAGTATCATGATACATTAGTTATAGACCCATTTTATCAGAATGTAATTGGAAAAGGATGAATAATTTTAGCTATATTCTGAAGATAAAAAAAACAGGATAAGTGGTGCGAATCTTTCAAAAATGTTGAGCAACATTTATGTATTATATAATGCGTCTGGAACGCTACGTAACTAAAAGTTCCAGTTGAGTATTTAGGTCTTGGTTTACGTAACATTCCATATTCCGTTTCTTACTGACTTTTTTGACAATTACTTGAAAATTAGTTGCAGGTTTAATCATATCCATTGAAAAAGTGTAATTTCAACTTAGAGTTTTGGACTGAGTAACAATATGCTTGTGCACCTTCGGCAGAAAAGAAAATTTTTAAAGAGCATACTTGATCATAAGACAATCAGGTCATCCATGGTTCAAGTCCCACTATATTCTTCGGAACCGGGCTGGGTTTTTTTTACCAACTTCGAAAAAAAAATTTGGTGAAACGTTCAAGTTTATATCTCTCCTTATAAAGGATTTTTTGAAGTTTCCCATTGATGCGTCTTAAGCAAGTGTGAACAGTAACTCGTTCATAGATCGTCGATCTATTGATCGAAACGAAATGTGTGAATCGTTTTAATGATTTTTTACCAAAATAGTGTCGTAGTTTTGCCATCACTTGATGTCTATTTGTCTCTTGAGAAATCTCGTATCTTCGAAAATGCAGAATGCATGAATATTATTTATAATATATCACATCATATTTAAGTTTTCTAAAGAAATCGATAACACATCTATTTATTTATGTCAAATAAAGTAAGATTATTGGAAAGAAATTTTAAAAATCTAATTTAGATTACAAACTACATCCTATTTCTCATTAGGATTTTTAAAAGATATCCCATCTCATATTAGGATTTTCAAAAGAAAAAACAATGTAAATTTCATCAAATAACAGAAATTTTGCTGTGAAATTCTCGATACTTCACATAATTTTGAGATTATTAAAAACTGTATCAAGTCAGCCATATTTTGTTTATGTATGAAAAATATGTATTTCACGAATTTGCAATGGCAAGTACTCGTATATTTGTGAAACATAATTTCTTTATGCACGCACACTCTGATAAAACGTTTTAGAAATTGACTGACCCTAGTTACAATTACATCTTTGTTCAGAACAGTATTTCCTCTATCGTCTTTGTATCACTTTTGTGATTCCTTTCGTTACTACTTCTCCATCCTTTTCACCCGCCCGCTATCTCCGTCTTTTCCATCCGCCTAGGCGCCACGCACGCCTCCGGCCTTTCTTATAAGCGCTCTCCATTAAAGCTCTTCTTTGTATCGAGGGCTAGCGTGCACTAGCCGCAGGCTGCGTGTAATCCCTATCGGACGGGATTTACCTCGGAGCTCCGGGGGCCAGTCACTGGAAGATGGTTGGACGCCGCGGCGTCGACGTTATAGGGACGCGATATATTGATACCAAGTTCCTCAAGAAGAGGGGTGTGTGAGGGAGTTTGGATGGAAGACGATGTGGAGTAAGAACGGATCAAGTGTTGGCGCTATTGAAGAGAGAATGAGGGAAATGGCATGCAAAGGGACGACGATAGAGACATATGAAGTTCTGAACGAGAAAGCAGTTAAGAGTAAGCTCACAAGAATGGAATTTAAATTATTCACTTGTAAATATTTACGAACCAATTTTGGTAGCATGCTACATCAACAGTAGTAAAATTAAGAATTTTTCTCGAAAATAAACTTGTATAAATTTTTTGTGTTAAATTACAAACATATTGATATTCTATTAGTTTTAAAACTCGTAGCTAACTTTTTACCTTATCTAGGAATTTTTGCTCAAATGTTAAAGCCGCCTCTGCCTTAGGAGCCCTTGATCGGAATTGATGGGATGGTCCCTTGCTTGCTTCCGGAGAGTAAATTAGTTTATTGTTCTCCACGTGGTCATACGCAGCTTGTACTGTTTTTTTTTTGACAATATTTTTTTTTTATAAAGGAAAATATTTGGAAAGAGGTGAACTCACTGAAATCTTGACACATCTAGGTAGACGAACTATTGACAAAAATATATTTGCGTTATCGTATTGTAAAAGTATGAATGATCAAATATTTGTTTCGTAGTTCAGGATTCGTTTTAAATTATTTAATAACTGATTAGTTTAATAAATATGAATGTTTTGAATTATTATACATGTGATTAATTTAAAATAAATATTTCCATAGCTAAGGAAAAATTTGTGTCTCGTGGTAAAAATCATTTTCATAGGAATTTTGTTTCATTTCAGATATTATATTACTATTTGTCTAAAAATAAAATTAAAAATGTGAAAAAGGCGGTTGAGTTTGCAAGCAGTGTTTAGAAGTGAGTCACAAGGCGCAGATGAGGCAAGAGCGATGTACAATGTTTGTCTGGGTGTCAAGATAATCTTCCCAAACGCAAAAGCCACTGACCCCTTATACGAGTTGCACACAAGTATATACATTATTTCTGTCATTGATTTCGACCTGTGAAATGACAAAAATTTAGTGTTAAATTAACTGCTTTATTCCACTAATCGTACAGCTCTTTTCTCTTAATGCGAGGACTTTTTTTTCTTGTATTGTCTTAAACATTTCGAGCCACCTTAAGAAACTTATGGTTTACGGATGAAGGAGGGGGGTTCGCTTTAAAATGTTTTCATAATATCGTTTTCTCTCCTGAAACTCAATCTGATACAGCGCAATTTGGCGATGATTTGAGGATTTTGAACGAAAGGAGATCTACAATTAAATAAATATTATTAATTATATGTATGATGTAACAAAGTTGTAATAATTGAAATTGTATAAAAAAAAGACACATTTATGGCAGTGTTTGTTGTAGCAGAGAGTAGTGACACTAAGGTAAGGGGAAGTGAGTGACGATTGCGTTGGGGAAGCGTGAATTCGGATGAGTTCGGAAGTTGGTCGCACGAGTGCGCACGGGCGCGCACGGACAGCTTTGCACGAACGCGGTCGGATTCTCACTCTCTATAGGGCTGCACTTCTCCTTATTCCCTCGGATCACCCGTCCGTGTTTATTTCATTTTCACTTTATTTATCTATGTACCCGTAGACTGGGTCTTCGAAGCAGAGGGGAGGGTAAGAAATAAATCCGAAAGGGAGACCGGACGGATCTAGATCATGATGGAGGATGAATCCAAGGTATAAGGGAAATAAAGTTGGTGGCAACTCATGAAAGTGATAAAGGATGGAAAACAGATCGTGATAGTCTGGTGGCGTCCTCATCTTCTATCTCATTCTGGAAGAGTACAGGTTTCATTCTTCATTTACTGAAAAAGTCGAAGGATTTAGTAATAGTACGAGTTAAATATCAATACTCAAAACTCCCCTACAACAAAACATCTTCCCAACTTAAAAAGGTTCACCCAGAATACGATACACATACAACCAGAGATCGCAACCTTACCACTTAAAAAATAACTCTTGAAAAATTAAGTTTCACAAATTCCACATCACATGTCCAAAAAAACTGAACACAAATTTGAGTTTTTTAGGAATACAATAGATTTTTCCTCAGACGTAAAAGTAATGAAATATATAGTTGTGCATAAGAAGAGACAGCTGAAATGTTTCTTAGGGTGCAATTCGTGGACGTACGAATAAGGGGAGTAAAATCGATGGAGGTTGGGGAGAGATGGTACGCGAGAGAGAAAGAGCTAGTGCGTCCCACCAAGTGTCAAAAATCTGTCACATTTATCATCGCCTGGAGAACCATCGTCGTCTTCAGTGGAGCGTCGTCACAAGACGCGGAGGGAAAAAGAGACTGCGACTGTGGACGATAGAGAGCCAGCAAAATCGGTGAAATGTACGAGTTACTAGTAGAGAGAACATTTATCAAAGGAAATATTTGACGTACAATAAATCATTACTTTAATATTTTGACTATGAAATATAGGTGCTGGGTCGAAAAAAATAAAAAATCATGAAAACTTATGAGTAGATATAAGAAATAATTTTTGTTTTTATTCTTCTCCTGCATCGAATATGGTATAAATTATACTACTAGTGACAAATATACGATTAATCTTGGAAGCTTAACAATTTAAGGTATTCTGAAAAACGTAAAATATTAATAGTTAAATTGCTTTATTGAAAAATAAAATTACTTTCCAATCGCTCCTGTAAAGTAACGTTCTAAGCCAACTAAGCTTAAAATCTTATGAAAAAAATAACGGGAAAATTTTATTCCTCGGAAAAAAAATACAGATGCGTTACAAAACAATTTTTTACTATTCGTCTTATCGTACTTGTAAAAATAAACCCCCAGTCTTTTATGCTTTATTTCAATAACTGTGAAGTTATCAGAGTGGTTTAATTGATGAATGGTTTTCATATTAAGTCTGAATCACCAAGTAATTAAGGAAAATATAATTATCTGTTTTTTTTTCTCAAGAACAAAACTATGCGCAAAACTAATATGGTAGTAAAAGAGCTAGAACAGCCAAAGGCGTTGCATAAAAAATCAAGTAGAATTCCCCTACTCATTTCAGTGCTTCTAAGATCGGGTAGAATTTTTCCAGAAGAAGGAACGCAAGATAAATGACAACTGAAGCCAACCCTCTTATCCTTCCCTCTTCATGGGCATTGTGAAAGGCCCCGCAGCATTGTGTTATACGCACCCGGCCAGAAAATCCGTTAATTTTATTAACTTTCCACCCATTTCTCTGGGCAATGCGCCGAAGCGGGGACGAGCGTAGTACGGTGCCTTGAGGGCATCCTCTTTCTGATTCTCGCCGCCGCCGCTGTGCCCGCTCGACGAGTGAACAGGACGAGACCAGCCCGCCGGCCGGCATCTTGACCGTCTCCACAGCGGCGATAATAAATCTGGAGGCGACAGCCCTGGGTCGCCCCAGCAGCGCGCCGGGCATGCTTCAGATTGCAAACGCAACAATTTTCGAGACAACGAGGGACTGACGCGCGCGCGGGCGAGACGCTACGCATCCCGAGACAAGGGAAGAAAGGAATGTTTAATCTGAGATGCTGCCCAGAAGACGTGCAACATGGTTCCGTGTAATTCATCCGAGGAAAGGAGAACGTCAGGGAGAGACGGGTTGTGAGAGCTACTGGACGCTCCGATGTAATGAATCCGGTGACGGGGAAAAACGTTTTATTGTCGCGCTGTTGAAGTCGTTGGCGACAGTTGCTCACGCTATAGGTAATGGTGATATGTATGTCTCTGGCATTTATTGGTGATGGATGTTAAGTGAATCTGAGGATAATTCCAACACGTTACTTTTTCATCGGTTCAGTGGTAATAGGAAATGAGATTGTCGCGTAGAAACAATTCAAAATTTATGTTCCAATGTTTCGGGCGTTTGATCCATTTTTACTGACGTTTAGGAGTATTTTACCATCATAAGAATATTGTGGTCTCAACTTTAAAATATATGAGCAAAGAAGGCCTATATGATTAAAAATTTGCAGCAAGTTTTGTTTTAAAATAAAAGATCAATAATGCATGATATTAACCTTGGTGATAAATGGTTAAGGTAAAAACATGAATATAATGTGTTAGAGTGAACATAGATGACCAACTCTTTTTAAGGGCTTCCCCTGTTATTTCAATTTACGTTCAGGACAAATCTGAAATTAGGGGACTAATTTAGATAAAGGGACTTTATTTCACCAGGTATCGAATATATCAAGAATATTTGGATGATTTCCGTCTGATTTTTGCGAAAACTCCTTCTTTTACCAAATGTATTAAAGTATTCTAAAACCACGTCACATATTTATATCAAGAAACATCTCCATCCTGGGACAAAATATCTAGGCTGGATGGTAGAGTTTTCTTCAATTCATTCGCGCCGTTACATTAGTATTCGATATTATCAAAAGAATGTTACTTATAAACATGTAAAACTAATATTGAAATAACCTTGCGCAAATAAAATATATTTTGATTACATCGATGTAAGCAACATTTAAGTAGTGACTATACCACAGAGGTGCTGAAAAAGACAGTGATGGGCAATGTTCGTGTAAGTATGTAACTATTTATTTCATAGAAAACCAGTTTGTGTCACAAGCTGACGTAAATGAAACCTGACTCTGCGTCTCAGGAAGAAAGGTTGACATTTTAAGAACACGTTCCTCCCTGAAAAAAATGCTAGGAACTCGGGTTTCTAGCAGGGTGGCATTGTCTACACGAAATGTCCACTAGTAAGGTGAAGATTATGGAGAGTAGATGTCTTGCGTTGTATAATCTGTTTAGAAGGGCAAAATGAAGTTAGTGATCTAATAAAAGAAGAATTTCTAAAAAATTGTTACATACAAATTCTTATTAAATATTGATAATCGTAAATGCGCTATACGTCAACGCTGCAGGTTTGACTGAATTTTGGAAATGGATTTAAGAGTTCGTTATTGAACACATCAGTGGAAAAATCGTCATATCTATCTCCTAAAAGGTACCTTTTTGTAAGAATAATTTTTTTCGAGTCATAACAAATAGCCAAAAATTAGAAATTATTGCAAAGATTATCTGGACTTTTTATTTTAAAGATTTATTGTATATTTTATAATTTGTTTAAACATTGGATGTTCCTTGATTCGCTTCTTGGTGGCGCTATCGACTTGTCTATGATTTGATGAATCTCACTTCCAGATGACACTGCTCGCCACTCGTTTAAAGTTGATATAGCCACAAAATTAAAATAGTATTTTTTGTTAAGCCAAAGAATGATAATTACGTTTATTATTAAGCTTATTCCTTTTATTTGCCTTAACTACAAAATTCTCGATAACCGTTGTAAGTGCAATTTACCGCTTTACAATATACTGGGTCCATTGTTTCGTACTCTCAATTTGGTACCACTGCGATATCTTCTTTTAAAGCTACTTGTCATTGATGAATTATTTATACTTAAATATTATAAGTACTAATAATATTTATACTTAAATATTATTATTATATTATTAATTATTGAATACGTCTAATAACCTTTCTCTCAGTTGATAAAAAGCCTCCTGTTTACTCTCAATGACTCACGATCACCGTTGGGCGTACTGTCCAGACTAATAACAGACAGGCCACTCTGTATGAGAACCGTAGCCTGAGTATACAATAGAGAGTAATGTACGTCCACTTCTGTAGATAGCTACTCCGTCTAGATTGGTCTGTGGCACTTGTCTCGCACCATTTGCACAGTCATTAGGTCCGGAGCGAGTCTGGTTTCATAGAAGCGCGCACCGACGGGTAGAAACAGTTAGGAGCAAAAGGAAATTTAACGAACATTACACTACATAACTTTCATTACTACAATTAAAATTACTTGAATTTGATATTCTGTACAATTACATTAATATTTTCAATATTCAATTTCAAAAGTATATTACAAAAAAATATTTCACACTAATATTACAAAAAACGTACATGGAATATACAGAATTTGAATATATTTCAAAAAATGTATGATTAAAATTTTATACATTTACATATTTCTATTGTACTCGCAAGTTATAGAATTGGTCACAAAGGGTTACATAAAATATTTTACATATTCTTATTTGAGTGTCTTGCTCTTGATGACACCCAGCTGATGACGATGAGGGATGATAAGAGATTTTAATGTATCATATTCAAATACGAGTAAATTGATGCACTAAATGGATAATTTGTGTTTAGGACATGTCTCTACAACTTTGAGCCTCGGGATTAGATATTAAAAAGTATTTTAATTGACAAATTTACGTTGCTCACTTCATTGAATATTCTTAACTTTATTTCTAACTGTTGACATGAAATTCAATAGATATTTACTATTTGTTGACTTTTCTTTTACTATTTGTGATGTTCGATCATATATTTTGATTATAATATGTCTAGTAATAAAATGTCCAAAACCAAGGAATAAAGTCCGGCAATCTAGACTTTTGGAGAAATAGAGAAATCAAATGAGAAAAAAAAAACATAATGTAATACCAAACCCTTGGAAAGACTTTATTGCATGCAGGGGACAAAGTTCGCAAAATAAATAAAAATAATAATAAAAAATAAAATTGTTTCCCTTTTAAAACAGCCAAAAAAACCGATACACAAATTGTCTGGCGCAGGACTTCCGATTATGTTAGCTTGTAAGTGGTGCATGGAAGATTGGATCAATCGTTGATAGAATTGACAATAATTGTTACACTCTTGGAACCAGAGTGACATAAGTGGAAATATCGTGTTACACAAGAGTGTGGGGAGCAGTGAAGAAAACACCAATGACCCGAAGGAAAGTGATATGGTTCGACTAACTCATTTTAAAAAACCGTTTTGGACAAATTGTTTGGTTACGACTGTTACACATTTTATAGTAAATGTTTGTCAAGATATGATTAAATCTGAAATATATTTGAAAGTTTAGGCTGTTTATTGAATTATAGGTGTATATCTCAGCCTCAATATTTTTTCTACGGTTTCGAAGGGTTTTTTCTTTTCAATTTTTTACCTCTCTTTCAAATAATGCACAATAAGTAGTACTATATTGTATATAAAACTTAGAATGTTCTGGAGACTTCCCCGTCTCTACGGGGCAAACAATACTTGAAACAAAACCTCGTGACTTCGAAGGTTATTATTAGACTCTTTAAGCCGAAGTTAACTCACCTACTTCTTCCGAACGTGAAGCTAATTACAATTATCCTCATGACAAACCCAGCTGTCCTCACTTCAACCACCCTTCCCCCCCCCTCCTCCTCCTCATCCGCCCCTAACCATGCCCCCACCCCTACCCCGGCCGTCTTCGTCGCCGCTGCTCTTCTTCCGCTACTCAGAATTCCGTCGGCAGCTCCCGCGAAATAGCATTTTCTCTCCAAACGTCTGCTTCCGAGAGGGAAGTTGAGGCTGAGGTGAAGTCGGTTCACTTCTTAATTCGGTTTTCGTCCGCTCGCTCCTAAAAGCGCGAGAAGCACTCAAAGATACCCTCTGCCGCATTATCGCCTCGCGATGAACTGGCTCCGACCGACTACGCGACCTGGCTTCTTCCGTAGCTTTGAGCTATATTTGCTCCAACTCTGTTCTCGACTAAATGAGAATAAAACATCTCTTCATTCACGTTTTGGAGTTTCCTAATACGAGAAAAATGTCATCATAATTCCGGAGAGTTACCATCATTACTATCATATTTTCCCCAGCTGCTTCGGGTAAATGTCAGGAATGACTACATTAAAGCACTTTAAATGGAGGTAAGATTCTTCTACCATTTTGTATTCTCGGCAAGTGTTCAAAATTAGTTGTACCTTGTCAATTGCTATTGAAATTGGTGTTAATGTTGTACACAAATCCTTTAATCTATAATGTATTCATCATCAAAATTGCTTATCTTTATTGTAGTTTATATTATTATACCATTAATAATTATATATTATAGATCAGCCTGGGAAGTAAAGTGTATTTTTAATGTATGCATTTCGAATTCTCTCTGAAAACATGTAATTCGTGTGAATTAGAGAATAAAATTTCCGTTTCCACGATTACCTTATGAAATCTTCGGACTTTCAAAAAGAATCAATCCCGAGTGCATGTTTCCACAAAATATTTTCTCAAACATTGTATCTAAATAATTTATTTAAAAAATTTATTGTATGGTATAAAAGTGATTGTACTGAAACATTGACCCTAAATAATTTAAATAGTAAGTGAGCAAGACTAATGGAAATGAATTCAATATGGTATTCGTGAGTAAGATTCTTAGAATTTAGAGATTATTTTTTAGTAATAAAAAAAACTGATATAGGATTCAACGTGTGTTATAAATACAGATACATCCATGTATCAAATAAATTTTAATATTCAATGTTGTGGTGTGAATTACATTTGTTAGAGCAAGGAACAAGTACAAATGAAATGCAAATAAATTTGTAACTTAAATTACACATTTTTCTGTATCACCAAACTCTAAAATCAAGAATCAAGAGGACTTTAATATTCAACATCATTTCCAGTAGCTTGTTCGAAAATTACGATGATGTCATGATTAACTAATTTTGGGAAAGCATATGAATATTCCACTGTCCCACTAAAGCTTGGTTTGGAACATTACACAAACTTTTAGTTTGGTTACATTTCCATTTTAGAACATTTACATTCCGATGACACTGAGTCATTTCTATGTAGCTCTGTGGTATTACATTGCATGTCTCTGAACGGCTTTTATTATAACATTGCTGCAACCCTAGCATATGCTATTCACTCGTGCGGAAAGCAATGCATATTAAATACAATGTTTCGACATGAAATGCAAATGAGAAATTTATTTTCCTCTTAAAACATTACTCGTCATGAAAAGGGCTCGTGATACTCCCTGGCAGTAAAGAGGCATGCGCCCGTACTATTTTCCAAAAATGGTGAACGGGAATTCACTCAAAAGAACACGATAAAGCTAAAATAGAGTAAATTCATTGATTCAACACCCAGTTTAACTGTGGTTGGTTTGCTTGTTAATGCTATATATGTAACATCTGTATATTGAGGGGATTTTTACTAAGTCTTAACTTTGTAAAACTTTTTTACAAAGTATTACTAAGTTTTTACTTAAACATGTACCATAATTACATTTTGATTTTTCTCTAGTGAACAAATCAAGAATTCATTTACGTGCCATTGCAAAATGACTAACATATATTGTAAGTTACTCTGCAATACGTGAAATTAGAAAAAGAGAACTATCTGTAATCCCCCCAAAAATAATTAAAAATTTATCCGATATTTTTATCGCTGCATTTTTTTTCAGAAACTTGTGAACATTGTAAATATAAATGATATTAAAAAAAGTGAGTCATATTTGAAAAACTGTTTTAACCATTACTATAGTTTTAATGAGTGTATAATATGGACAAACAAATAAATTAGGAAATTTGTAATGAGAATGCCACTTCTTTTTCATTGATGACAAGTGTTACAAAACAGTCGACGTGAAAATTGTTATGATATCTAAATCTGTAAGTTTTTTTACGTCACAAAGACAAAAAATACTCTAATATGCTTAGTGGGTCACATACTACAAAATTACGACGGACTTTGTTATTGTTTTGACCAGAAATCGATTTCTACCGAAAACAACTTTTTGCCTTTTATAAATATATATATATATATATATATATA
>NNCF01125819.1:53789-83398 GCA_002313205.1 Laupala kohalensis
TTAATAATAATAATAATAATAATAATAATAATAATAATAATAATAATTCAACTGACATACTGCTCTAACAATAAAGAGTTTCTCTTCATGCTCTTGCGTTATTCCAAAAAACTCTATCATTTCCTTTTTTATAATCTTAAATTCAACCAAGAGATGTTCTAGTATAATGCTTAAAGTAGCAACTAGAAAATGTATCAAATACCAAGTGGGTTTTCATTGCAAAACCCAAATGGTTTAAATGTCATGGGAATCGCGAACTATTGATTCTAATTTTTGTTTACTTTTCGAGACCTAGTGGAGAAAAAATGTTTGAAAGCCATTGAATTCAGGAATCGCATTAAACGACATGGAACCAATTAGTGGTAGTGTATTTCTACCATTCTTAAATTTGTCGTTAAATTAAGAACAACTTATTATAATCACAACCATATCATTAAAATATTTTCTTTACTCAAAAAAATTAAAAACTTCAGAAAACATTTATAATATTTTTTCTCCACAAAATAGATTTGTTATATTTTACTTGTCAAGTTCGATGTTAATTTTTTCACCCACTCTTACGAATCATCGCTACCCCCACTGCATCTATTCGAGCTTGGTTTCGTCCCGATTCCCAGCATGTTCCACCCAGTTCTCTGTAACCATGGCAATCCGAACTTTCTCTTCCGCGATGGACGCGATGATATATAAATTAAAATAATATTGCTCTGCAATTCTATGTCGCAGAATATTATGCCGATCATGATAATGTTACCACGCGCCAGCGTGCACACGTGTGAGTGAACGAATCTTCGAATCCCTATCCCTTAAACGATATCCCCGCCCCCTCACTGGAGTTGCCGCACTATTCCAACACGCGCCAACTCGTTTCCCACCCTGGTCACGTGTTGCTCTAAACCATCTGGAAAACCCCAGCAATTCCGCGATGGAAAACTGTAATTCTCTTCCCCCCTTCGCCCACTTGTTCCACCATTCTCACCTTCGCACCCCTGCAGCCACTTCTCACCTAAGCACCCGCTTGTAGCACGCACACGGCGACCCTTGTCTTCGCTACGATGCAACCCCTGTCATTGTAGCCCTAAACGGGAGGAGGCCCCCGTGAAATGGCTATGTTATTCATACCCGACATTTTCTGCGCTCATGCTCTAAATTCTGATAAAAAAATAAATATTTGTACAGTACATGGTAATGATGAAATCTTCGAATATTTGAAATAGACAAGACAGTGTTTGATTTCAGATAACCTTCAGATTGTCTCTTTGACTATGATAAAAATAGGTTTAAATTCTTTGATATCACCAAAACATAATATTTGATTCTCAAATCGAAAAACAACTACCAAACTCTGATACAAAAGCGATATAGTATTAGCGTAAGTTCTCATACTTGCTGTGAATATGGAAAAAAATAGTCCAAAAACATTATTCCAACAAATGAATATTCCCTTTAAATTAACTTTTTATAAATGATTTGTTTTGGTTCAATTATATATTGGATACATATGGGAATTTCTGTATGTTTCGAAGTGATGAACAGAGTGGTATGTAAATGTGTGAAAGGTTTTTGTTTTTTTTTCTATGGGAGATCTCGAAAATTATTGCTTGGTATTGAAAATAGATATTGCTTGGTATTATCATTTGGTAAACGAATTAAGTTATATCTGACACATAGGAACCTCTGCTTACCCAGGATTCAATAAACAGAAATAGACCATTGAAAATCAAAATATCCACTAATACTTGCTTGTCTTTCCGCTTCTCCTGATGATCGGTCAAAAAAGAATTTCTTCCTCCCAATTCGTGAGTTATTTTGGTATGTTCTGTTCGGTTTTTCATTATCTTTAAAACAACATATTTACGAAAAGACTGTAGTGTTGCATTGATTTCAAGATTTCTATAAATATATTTAACAATATAAATCATAACAATTGTTACCTGAAACATACTTGTATATTATTTTTATTTTCATATTTATATGTACAAGATACCGACCCATACTTGTTTTTTCATTGTTGTATTTGTAAATGGGAAATGTAGCGTGCTATTGAAGCTTATCTACATGGAGAGATAGGACTTCGGAGTTAGGTGGTAGGTTTTCTAAGTTGGTGGACTAGTTTGCTGGGTTTACCAACAACTAAACCCTCGTGGAGGGGTTAGTACACGTAGTTAGTAATAGCTAGAGTTATTGTTACTAGGAGGAGATGGATAGAGGAAGGAAGGTTTACTTTTCAGTAGTCACAGCTATATGAACTGGGACTTTAATATGAAAAGCTACAAACTTTCTGACCCCATCGGAAATCGAACCCGGGATTATTTGATGATGAGGGACAACATTAGCACCTGCGCCATCGCTGGGGCTCCGCTGGGGCTCCATGCATTTAAACGACGGAGTTATTCCGAATTACTTACTCATAAGTGAAAAATCGCTGTACAGACTTTACCGACAATACTGTCAAAAAAACATAAGTTGGTAAAATCAACACCGAAATATCCATGAAGTATCCACCAAGAAAGTATCCATGATACACTGATAAATAATTAAAGAAAACTATATATGATTGCATGGAGGGAAAATAATTTTATTTTGTAAATGATCACTTTTCTCGTCAAAAGTCTTGTCAGTATAGCCTAGTCACGTGCACTGACTAGCCACCTAGTTTCGCCATAGGGAATGCTGCTCATGGTTTCCTTCCAGATATTGAGATATCTTTTATCCATGGTTATTTCGTGTCTTCTTCCGGTCTACACTCACCATTTCATTTTCTAACTCCATGAACGTAGTTCTAACCCTCCAACAGGGTTGCCAACTCGAGTATGTTCTCGGGGCGCAAGGAGAGTGACACGCGGGTAAGATCTCAAATATGACTTCGAATTCGTTGATAGTATAGCATACTGTATAATATTTACTGTATAAGTATCCGTAAGTCACTCAGTACGTGGTCTGCACCACTACAGTTCTTCTTCAACTTTACGATTGTCTAATAACACAATTATTACAATTATTACTCACTGCTAGCAAAAGATCAATCAGGGCTCACGCTCACGAATAATAATTACTGTGTATATAAACCCATGATAGTCCGTACCGGTCGGGTAGTAATTTAAAGATATTAACTATCCCATTTAATTCTTAATCAGGATAGCCAATATAACGAATTACTATATATATATATATATATATGTCTCTTATACACATCTTATTTGCTCCAACTCTGTTCTCGACTAAACGTGAATGAAGAGANTGACACGGGTGAAGAGCGGGGTGTGTTGGGGTGGACGAGGGTGACGGTTGGCTCAGGTGAGAGCCTCAAGGATGAACCTTTCATCTGAGCCAAGAGACCCGCTCCTCGCGCTTTCCCAGACGACGCGCTGTGGAATCGAAGTATTAATATTTCCACAAGTTTCCTCGCTAAGTTATTGCTGGGGTGGGAACACATGAATTATAGCATTCTTCTGTTTGTTGCTAATTTCTCTCTGCGTCTTCTCAGTCTCATTAACAATGAATGACTCATCAAAACTTGCGCAATGTGTGAAATATCACTATTGCTAACTCGTTGATATGAATTATGGGATGAATATATTTCATTTTTATTACTTCTTCTGAAACATGACTGGGGAATAGTATTTTTTATCAAATAAATCATTCAGCGGTGTACTTTTCTTTTCCCCGTGATAATATTCTTTTTTTTTAAAACCAGTAACAGGTGGAGTATTAATGGAGATTTTGATGTACATGAAAGATAGGTCATGGATGTCTCGAAATAATAGCTAATAATACGATTTGATTGTCCTAAAAGCAGTTACAAACAGCGTATGACCACGTAGAGGACAATAAACTAATTTACTCCCCGGAAGCAAGCAAAGAACAATCCCATGAACTTCGATATATAACCCTAAGACAGCGGAGGATTTTTCATTTCTGTGCTACAATATTATAATTGAATTTTGAATTTCAAATATTTTATGATATCCCTCAAATATTTTATGAATGAATAACATATTATACAAAATTGGATGTATTATTCAAAAGCAACGCCGGGTAAACCCACTAGTAAGTTAATACTTAAGACAATTACAAATGTACAATTTTCGATCTATTATTGACGCAATCATGAAGTGGAAATTTAAAAAATTTCAGGACATTGTTGGTAATAAATGAGAACAATTTAATGAAACAAAACAAATGACTTACCTCTGTTTCGTGGGAGAACCCCGACACTTGCAGTAGGATAATGAATGTAAGTATTTCCATATAATTAATTAATGTATTATTGTTATTAATTTTCATATTTTAATTAACTTTTCAGTAGAAAAAAAAAGAGATTGCAATTAAATTTAGAAAAATAATCGGGGGTTTTAACGCTCCTGCACTACAAACAGATGGTGTCCAAGTAAAATGCTCTACGATAACATCTTAAATCTTTAAGTAATAATACGAATAATAATGTTTAACTCTAAACTTTGAAATGACACTAAAACAGTTGTCGGCCGAAGAGAGAGAGCAGTATGTGTTACGCAGTCAGGATGATATGTCAACTATGATGCGCGCTTGCAGGGTGAGTGAAGAATTTCAAAATTAGTAATTCTGAACTAGGTATGTAAAGTTATGTATTCTGTGTATATGATATTTTTTGTAATTTGCGTAATTTTTCCTTTTGTCTTATAAAGTTTACTTTTTGTCTTATAAAGTTTTTTGCTTTCTTCTAATATATGTATATCAACAACTTCGAAAAAAAATTATTTTTTTACATTTGAGATCTAATTTCAAGAAATTACTGTTAAAAAAAGGGCATTCTGGACACACAGATCCGTCCTTTTGCAAGGAGACGTAGGAGGATGACCTGTTGACGAAGAGTTTGGGAGGGGCGCCGGCGTTCGCGACGGACGGCCCAACATCCATCACTCGCCCAGTCGACTTCCCAACCGGGACGAGATCCAAGGATCGAAGACGATCGTTGTGATCTCGATGGGTCGTTACGTACGCTTGTTCGCTTCAGACGCCGCAGAGCCAGCTGCCTCTAGCGGTTGCTCGCGATGTGGCTTTTCTCCACTTTCTTGATTCCTAAGTCGCAGTTCCAGCTCCTCAGATGCAGCTACCCACGCCGAGCCGTCGCACTCGCTTCTGCAGGCGGTGAATCACTCTTACTTCCACTGATGTCGCTATTGTATAAACTATTGGCCAGTTTCCTCCCGCAATTTACATCAAATCTCTCTTTTATCCTACTTTTGATTCGAAAACTGGAGGAACGTTTATAGTTCCTCCGGTCTCTTTGTATCGTTGAAATTGCATACATTACACATGGAATTCTTACAAAAATGTGCGTTTTTTATTCTTATTGAAGTTTGTGAAGCCATTATTCATTTTATTCTGGGATTGTACTTTCAATTTGTTTAATCGAAAAACGGTATTTATATTAATTATAACGTAGTAAGAAAGCTTACCTTGAAATATCCCATCAAAAAAGTTGATTTGCTTCATCGGTTCATTACTCACAATATTTTTCAAATTATATTTTATTCCAAAGGTATTAATTTAAAAACTAAAATTCATGTTGAAAATGATACATTTCCGTGCCTACATATTTTTGCACGGTACAAATATTATTCCTTCGATTTCCCATGTATACAATAGTTCCAGAATTATTATCAACTATCAACCCATTTCTGTGATACAGTTTTGATTTTCATCGACGAGTTAAGAAATTATTAGAAAGGGTTGATTCCTTTCAGTATAGAGTCACATGTTTGTTCCGTCAGACTCATGCTGGCCAGGGTTTTTGTCTGGTTTTCCTTCGGGTAGAGGCGTATTTTTTATACAGACTCGCTTGGCTTTTGCCTATGTGCGGCATCTATGGAGATAATAACTCTCGAATTTAGTGTTATTTAGTAGTTACGATTTATAAACAATACTTTCCGAATAATCCTAGTTTGATAACACTCACTTCTGAATTAATTTTTTCTGTTTTATTAAATACAAATTTTTTGGTATTATGTTAATTTTATAACACGTACTGAACTATTTTCATTGTTACGAGCGTGCTAAAACAATAAATCCGCCTCTGCCTTAGGATCGATGATCGAAATTGATGGGATGGTTCCTTGCTTGCTTCCGGTGTGTAAATTAGTTGATTGTCCTACACGAGGTCATACACAGTTTGTATTGCTTTTTTGACAATAAATTTATTTAATTTTTATTTATTAAACCGAAAAGTAGTCGTAGTTTTGGTAACCCCGTAATCAAGAATGTTAATGACATGACGTAGATGCGATATTTCTGTACTTCTGTGTATAAGAAATATATGAAAATAAATCCCTTTTATGAATAAAGTGGTCACTCTGCACAGTCACCATTGATTCCACCTGATTTCGTGGAGATCGATTGTATCGACAAGGAAGTGCATGAGACGCATTCAGCACCATTTTGGTTCCCTCGCGGGTTATAAATCTGCAAGACTCCACGACGTCTGTCCGTCCTTCCAGCTTCGCCCCGTTCTCCGTATCTTCCGTCGGACGGGGCTCGGTTTCTGCTTGATATGAAGTGACGCGAAGCGGAACACTCCTGTTGAAAGAGATAGACAGTCTCCATTGTTGCGTCATGATGGAGAAGAAGAGGACGTCAGGCGATTGTTCAATTCGTGACCCGACAATTTTAATGAGCTTCTGTGGCACTAGAGTACTTGCGTCCCGTAGACGTTTACACTCCCTGGGAGTCACGATTGTTTCACGATCTCATAATTCATGAAGTACAAGGGGTTTAACACTGCTGATTACACAGTTATTTTTATAGATGTCTTTCAACACTTTACTCGAAGATAAATATAAACAAAATTCCCTTCACATCAATGTGGAGGAATGTCTTTACGAACGAATATTTTGTAATGTAATAAGATATGTTATTAATAAATACTTTCATAACTATAATAGCTCACTGAAATCATCAACACGTACATCGATTAGTGATTTCACTGTGTTTCTAACCCAGTTTTGTCCTTTTTGAAATATAAAAAAGGTTCTTTGAAAATATCAACGGAAAAAGTTTACTCTTTTTATTTACATTGCTATGAAAACCGGACGGAAAAATCATATTGAAATTACCCTCTCTGCATATATATTTAATGGGCAGTGGCGGCGATTAGTGGGGGTCTGGGGGGAGGAGGGCAGCCGCCCCCGACTTTTTTAAGGAAAGAGGAATATTTCATTTTAACTGACTAAAACTGAGAGTAATAACCAATTGTATTTCATTTGATATATTTCTTTATTTAAATCGTACTTTGTGGAAATATGCAGAAAATATCATGTAAATGAAAATATTTTTTTGTCCCCCCCCCACTTTTGATTCCCAATTGTAACTACTGTTAATAGGTAATAAACCTATTCAAACAAACAGCGGAAGAATTATTTAATAGTAATTGCCAACAAAATTTGCTAGTATGATGGAATTATTTTCTCCATTAATTGTTTATTTGTTCAATGAAACAAAATTAACTTTATTTTCTTTAATATATATTTTATATTAGTGTTATATACGAAATAAAGGACGTTAAGATTACAATTCAACATAGTTATAATTCAAGTATTAATATGAACTATTTAAGGATCTCACGAAATTTTTACGATAACTCTACTGTAACTATTATGAAAAAAATCTTTTTAACAGCCATTTCAGTGGAATTAGAAATAAATACACGCGATTGTTTGGAATAAAAAAAGAGAGTGTGATTTTTTGCAATATATGATGATCTTAATATTTTTAAGTAATATATTTTATATTGGATAAGGTCAATTTTTTATAATCTACAAGCCACAGACACTCTCCTCTCTGAAATTCAATCTCTGGTGTCAAATATGAAACTTATCTTTGGAACGTGAACATTTTGTCTCAATTTATTATGATACGAGTTCCAACGAAAGTATTCTTTTTCTCTGGGCAAAGTTATCCTTGATAATAAACGTTTCCACTCCATATGAATGGCGACTTGAGACAGACCGTTTGTTCGAAGTCACAAAAATCACACGAGTTACTCCATTAATTGTGATTCATGGAGTAACTGTGTATAGTAAAAAAAATGTACATAATAATAAAAGAAATGGTAGATGATGTCAAGTCTTGAGCAGAACATCAAACAAGATTAGACGATTCCTAACGTGTTTTTGTTGTTTAATGTAAATAAATGTATTATTTTTACGAGTACGATGCTTGTGGAACACGGAGGGGAAACGACTTGGGTCTCGTAAGAGCGAGCACACACTGCCATTCTCGAGCGGAGCGTGTGGAAGCCCTATGTGGCAACCTTGGCAATGCGACGTCCACTGCCAAGAGTTACGGCATGCGTCGCCACTTTGTCAGGCCGTGGTCGCACCGCCCCTTCGCTCGTAACACCCCCTCCGAGTAACCACCCCCGCCCGAACTAGCCATCGCTTCATTCGAATGACCGCTTCTCACCCCTGCGCACTCCCACAACTCGTGTCGCTGCCCCGCCTCGTTTTACTGTCTCCGACCCGGTATCACAGAAACACACTCCAATATACCCCTCACACGAAACGTCTCCATATTTCCCCCCCTCCACTTCCCTCATTCTTATCACTTCTTAACATTCTTCCTTATTAGTTACGTGACATATACTGGGGCAATCGCAATTATTGCATCTCCTTTCTCTGGGGATAATCTCATCTTCTTGCATGGGACGAGCAAGGAATCGAACCACTACCCGATCGGGTTGCATCCGATCGCCTTCCACAACGCTAGACCATTTACGGAAGACCTGAGGCACATCCGGGGTTAGGTCTAGTTGGAAATGATGCACAGTTGTGGCGATTGTGCGGTGAAGTGGGTAATACCCCTGCGATCAAAGCACGAGTCCCGGGTCCGATTCCCGACTCGCCGCCACTTTCACTTGACCGAAAGTTATTACATATCTTTCCCGCGTGTCGACACACGGAAGAAATATATAGAAATGTATGGGTTCGATTCGGAGCTCAGTCGATCTGCATGAGGTCTATAGCTTGACTACTTGACTCACTTCAGATAAATCTTGTTTAGACGTTTATACTATAGAAATCCGACATCACTCTCAATTATCATTTCATTCACCGACCCCTTCGGGCACATTTTCCTAAGGATATCTGATGTGTGCGAGTAATTGGGGAAAATCGTCGGGATACATTTGCATCACCTCGCCTCTCTCAAATCTTACGAATTTAACAATAGTTACCGATGTTCTATTACCAACTGTAGTATCCTTGTATTGTTTTCACTCCTTACCGTTTGAAGACTGACTACCTCTCCACTCGTCCCTCGGTCTCAATTAGTGAGGTTTTCACTGAGAGTTCACCTCTCCTTCTTAAAACGAATCTCGATACAGAATTTAAAATCCGCGGTTAAAAACTACCTCCTGCACCAGTGCTTCTACACTGTAAAAGAATTTATTAATTTTAATAAAAGTTAAATTCGTCTTGTACTTTATCACGCCATTGCTGTAGCACTTTTTAAATAACTTATAACAATTTCAAAAACTATTTTCTTGCATGGTTGTGTTGCCGTATGGCTCATATTAATTTAGTTTTATGTGTACTCAACTTTGGCACGGTTGTGTACATTAATTCTGTAGCCCCATCCTGGCCCGGGTTTTTCTCCGTTTTTCCTTCGGGTAGAGGCGGATTTCTTATACAGGTTCTCTAGGCTTTGTCTAGGGGCGTGTTTATTGTAACAATAAATCGTGAATTTAGTGGGTTTTTTTTCAACTCTTATGATTTTTAAACACTATACTCAGAATAATCTATAGTTCGATAATAACTTGTACATGTAAATTTACAAACATATTGACATTATATATGTATTATAACTCGCAGCTAACTTTTTATCTTATCTAGGAACTTTTGCTGAAATTTTTGAATCTGCCTCTGCCTTAGGGCCCTTGATCGGAATTGATGGGATGGTCCCTTGCTTGCTTCCGGAGAGTAAATTAGTTTATTGTCCTCCACGTGGTGATACGCAGTCTGTACTGTTTTTTGACAATAAATTTATTATTATTAGAATTGGAAATTCTAACAATATTTTTTGATGGTATTGATCTGAAACGTCTTGAGATTATGCGAGGAAAACCTCGGCTGAAAACCTCACTCAGTTATGCCAGGAGGTAATCGAACCCGCGCTCTTCCATTCAGCAGTATTCACGAAACCAAAACACCATCATTGCACTGCCTTAGTCCGATGATTGTTAAAATCAAAATCGAGTTAATTACGAGTTTGTTCATCTCGTTCGTTGTCAATTATCTTTGAACTTCCATCTCCACCCTTCGACCCATCAATTTATTCCTTCTCCAGCCCTTCTCGTTACTGCTACCAGCAGACATTGGCTGCTTTCCATGCCCGTCCCACCATAAATCCTCACCCTCCATGGCTACTGCCCATAGAAGCCTTGATTTGTCGCCTGTTGACAGCGTGGTTGAGAGTAATATCAGACACCACCAACCTCTGAATTGCAACTGAGTAGATGTCCATCACTTGCGGTTCTACTTGGTGGCCTTGGCGTGTCAAGATATGGTCACTGAAATTATGTGACATCTATGTTAAATATGTGCAGATACGCCTTATTAAGCACTGAGAGGCAAAGTTATACGAGAATTTTCATATCACTGTAGAATCTGTGTTGTGAATGGTATCCGCGTGAAATTTTAGGCGAGGGTCTTCCTGTGTGTGTTCTAAACACTTTCTTGTCAGGAGGTTCCTATAACATCCATTTCACGCTAGTCCACTTTTAAAGTGTCGAGGAGAGAAAGTTACGCCGAACCGAGCAATAACATCACGCTTTCAGGATGTCAGGAAGAGCTATTCTCTCATATTCCGACTCAAAAACATCAACTACAGATGCTGAGATAATAATCTCACCCACATTCAAAGATTCCCCATCCATCCCTTTCTTTGTGGGGTGAGTGTGTCACATGCTACAAATTGCTCAGGACGGTGTGCGGTTGTCCGGTGTACTGATGTACGTATTTTCTCACTAATAGGAGTAACCCTCTGCAAGACACCCCTTGAAACATTTCATCCCTTCTTAAAATCAATTGGTTCATGACAAACACCATTGAGTCATTAGATACAGTATCCACAATGTCCATCTACACCTGTCCCATCTCGAGAAAATGGTGTATGATAAAATGACATGGAATTGTTGGATGTATTGTAAATTAAAGATGACCAATCAATTCTTTTCCTTTTTTTATGAAGAGAAACGAGAAAAGTGCCATTACTCATCTCAAAGTTTAATTCTTCGCAGCTATGAAGTGGTTGGGGTAGACAGTCGATTTCTACTCTGCTGGTAGTGTACTACTTTCTTGTCTTCGGCCAATAACGTGTAGGTCTGTGTTGCTATCAGGATGCAGGCAGGCATAAGGAGTTACTAAATAAATATATAAATAGAATAATTTTAATTATAATCATCATCCACGAAAAACATACGTCATTCGTGTCCACTAAAGAGTCAATTCGAATTCACCATTCAAATTCGGATACGAACTCCGAAAACAGAACAGTGGTGAAGAATCATTATTACGTAACATTACAAGCCTTCAGAAAGATACAAAATTTTTGTAACGTCGGAAGTTAATAATTTTCATTTAGACTCAAAAACGCAAGAAAAAAAACTCATCGTGATATAATTACCGCTAGGTCAAGAATAAGATAGATAAAATAAAAATATTATAGGTAAACTATTTAATACTTATAACTCAAAAACTATAATTCAACAAATTGCAATTTTAGAGCTGGCCAATAACATTGTTTGTTCCTTGTGGTTTAATTTCCTTAACCAGAACCATTCTAAATGAACTAGGGCCATTTTTTGGTTTGGTCCGCCACTTTTTCTCTTCGCAACAAATAGTCACAGTTTTCTTCCCAGATCATTGCAACACTGCGTGCGCTTAGATCAATGATGAAAGAAAGATGTTGCGTTATAGTGTGCGAATTTTTATTTTACACGATTTGTCATTGTCTACTATGAAGCGACAATTGTGTGTTTGTTAACTGTAACAAAATGTATTTTACAAACAAGAGTAATGAAATATAGAATTAATTGACGTAATTATGACGATAATTAATAAAATAACGATATGTTTTTTTTTCATTTCCATTTTTAGACATAAACTGTAATGCCAAAACACGTGACTTCGCATGTCCAATTTCTAAGCGCAAACACTGTACGGCTGCCCTCCATTTTAATAGCTGAAACAATATCTTACAATTTTCTCTTTTTTTAGAATAATATACATATATATTGTTTAATTATAAGTGATAGTAGTAGTAATATTAGTATTCTATTTTAGTCTGTTTTCATTTATTTAAAAATGTGTACATGTGCGGGTATGGGTACATGTACATGTACGTAAATATATAGGTAAATATGTAAACAAGATTTATTTGGGTATGTTGGTATGTATGCATATGTTATTTGCCCTGCTGATAAGTATGTATTCTTTCTATGAATTTATTTGATCCTGCCGCCGAATATTTTTTTTGGTCTGTCACAGGTTTACAGTTACCAACCAGATTCTTCTTTTTATGCTTAGCGCGCTTGCCCTAACCGTTGGTTTTCCGTGGCTCCCGATGGTGATCAATGAACGAAACAGTCACTTAACTAATATAACAATAGCTGAAATTAAAAATTAAAATTAATATTTAAAAAATAGCCGTGACAGTAAAAATATTTTCTTATTATAACTTATTAACATTTATTAATGTCTTTTTCCGCTACTGATATCATTTACCTTCCAAATAATCGAAATATTTTAATACTTCTAATTTTAGTTACTGTTTCAGTTCATTGAGAGTGAATACAAGGGTATAGTATGCATCGCCCACGGTACATTTTAGGGCCTGTGTAAGGCGAAAGGGTAATAAGCCCCGCCATATATATTGTATATTTAGTTGTTGTTAAAATATAGCCCTTTTGAATTTGAATTTGAATATTCTCTTTGTGACACACTCTAACAACATGTTTCTATCACTATTAAAGCATTACAGAACGTATTGCAGAGTAGCAGGCCACTTCTTCTTACGTGTTGACTCCATCGTGTTGACTACTACGGAATCCGCCTCCCTCAGATTGCCTTCTGCTATCCTGCACGATATCTCCCCCTTCACGTTCGCCACCGCCGTCACATGTCACTACTCCCCTCCCTCTGATAGTCACATCCCCTATATGCGCTTCCTCTCTCACCCCTATCCCCTGGAGCACCTGGGCGTTCCCCGTAGGGGATGGAGAGCCAGGGAAGGGATGGTGGACGGTGTTGGGGAAGGCAAAGTCTGGAGGACAGGGTGATTGATGGATTAATGGCAGTGAGGGATGGCTCGGTCATTAGAATTTAAGAGTGTTTTGTTAAATGGGTGTTCCATGTTTCATTTCTAATTTGAATATTTATCACTTTTTAGAAATGCGCTGAGATAAACTTGATCGCAAGATCCCGATTAATGATGATGGTGCAGAAAATAACATATTCAGATTATTTTAAGGATAAACCACTAAAGAGAGTAGGCATAGCTAAATACCTTTATCGAAAATTGACGAGCGTCACACTTTCCATTGCGACTGCTAATGGTGTTCTTATGTTCAGTGAGATGTTATATTTTTAAATATAAAATATTACTTCGTTGACGCATTTCTATTACTAAGATATTTAGAGAAAATGTTTTCATTTATTTCAAAACCTATCTTATTTTCATAGATTTACTCCGCCTGTTTTCTACACTTTGTAATAAATCTTTCTTACAATTGAATGTTATATTTTTTGGATAGACATGGAGGCAAGAATGGGGTGTCAAAATCAACTTTAGATTAATCGTCATCCATTTACGTCTTTCGAGGGTGAATGATAAGAAATTTCAGTGGTACTTAAAATTATTTTTCATTTATGTAGTTATTAAGTCTTTACATACTTTTTAGTATTTACGTATATTATACTAAAATTTGTTTACTGATACATTAATTTCTTCCCTAAAACTTATAATCACATGTATATACAGCAGAAATATATATACCACGTATTTACTGCTACACCAGAACAGAACATCCAGCTCGGTGCAACAAAATTGCGAGTGAGGAGGGTGGAATTTGTGGCGGCGATGACAGGAAAGCATCGGGGAGACTGGGAGTGATGTTGGGAACTGTAGGTTTCGCTGTAGGTAGTTAGGGATGAGGGTCGAAGATGGCTGGGACACGGGGGGTTAAGGCGAGGAAGTGGGACAGGGGTGACGATGTTTCCGGGAGAGCCTCATCGTCGACCGCACACGCTGAGGGACGAGGTGCGACAGACTTCGGACGGGGGTGACGCGCGCCCAGGGAGAAGTGATACGGTATAGATCACGCGAGCAGGAGGGAGGGTGTCTCGGACGCCACCCCCACCAACGCCATCGCGGGCGCCGCAGTCACAGACGCCGAGGGGGCGCCCGCGCGAGGAAACGCGTTTAATTAACTGCCCAAATATTTGCGGTCGGGCTGGTGGCAGCAGGTAGCCCACATTACAAGCTGTTGCGCGGTCGTGGTGGCTGTGGCGGGGGAGGGGGTAGGGATGGCTGCGGCTGAGACGTAGACGCGAGAGGGAAAGAAAAAGAAACTTGATTTATTGCCGCTTCCCTCGCGGCCAGAGCGAGCACAGCTCCGCGAGCGGCCACGTGCCCACACACTCCGGCTCTCTTCCCTGTCGTCCACTGTGCGCCACAGTCGCAGAAGTTTTTGGGGGAAAGTGATGACGAGAGGGAAATTGATTTTGTTCGCGTCGGTGTGGGACTTGTGTGTATTGTAACAATAATATCTTGAAAAGAAACATGTCATGGAGGCAAGGGGAGTTGGGATTATTTTTCTTGTTCAGTTATGTGTTTGGATGTTATTTTCTGTCAACTCACCTACTTTTAAAAGATGAACTTAGAAAATGTTTTGAAACTGTTGTTATTTTTATAGAAATAACTTATTCTTCAAGCAATAGTTTAGAACGTTGTATTTTCCAGAACTCTCCTAGAGATTTCGTAAAATATATGTCATGTGAACCACAATGATTTCATGGGTGATGTAGGGCACATTAATATTTCTCTTTATGTCTGTTCTCAGAACAATATACAACACATTGCAATATTGATCGAGAAGTCATAAACGTACTAAAATCACTATGATCATGTTAAATGCATATTTGAATGAATGTCTAGCAAGAATTCTAATACATTAGCCACCTAAGTATCAGTCATTCCTGTCCACCAATAAAGTATTACAATTTTTATACTTCTATATCTCTAAATAATTATGTAACTCATAACTTCCGAGTCATACCCGGGGATGGAAGTTTGTATCATCTACGGCCAACTGAAAATTGCGACGGACTGGAACTCGAACCCGGGAACTTCTTTCGGTCGGAGGTGCGCTGCCACTTTCACGGTCTTAGACGATGCAAAAATCTTGTTCTGGTCCTGATTCTGTGCATCATGGTTGAATCATCATATTTAACACGAGCAGATTTTAATATGTTCATAGTTCTTACAATTTCGATTAAAGATGCAATAGTCGGAAATTAGGAAGCAGTCAGGGATTTAATCTACGAATTCACTTAGAATAAAATATAAGTTTGGACCATCCGATTGGTTTCTTCCTCTGCATTCTCAGTCGTTCTGCTATCTGTATATGATACAGATCGCGTTACGCACTGGTTCATCTTGTGCGGTCTACTGAAGCATGCAGGGCCGTCTTGAACTAGGTTGACACTTTCCAACAATAGTCATGAAGAACTATGGGGAACTTATCTTTTTCACACACGTGTGGCTTTCGTGTAACTACGTTTAGTTGAAGAATTGTGTGTTCTTTGATTGGCTGCCGTTTATGAACCAAAACATTAAATTACTTTTAGTTCATGGTTAGCAAAATTCATGTAAATGGTTTAGCAGAATTTATAGGTCTATCCTGACTCAGGAGATAGCCTACCCTTGAATTCTGTAGCCCAATCCTGGCCCGTGTTTCTCTCTGTATTTCCTTCGCGTAGAGGCGGATTTTTTATACAGGCTCTCCGGGCTCATGTCTAGGGACGGCGGCGACTATTGAAATAACAAATATCGAATTTCTAGTTATTTTAATAGCTATGATTTATTGACTATATTTTCCAAATAATCTATAGTTTATAAAAATAGGTTCTTGTGAAATTACTTTCTTTGTGTTTTATTAATTTCAAATTTGTTGGTATTCTGTTAAAATTATAACAACAACCGAACTACTTTCATTCTTATCTTAGGATTATGATGAAACGTTAAATCCGCCTCTACCGTATGGTCCTTGATCGGAATTGATGGTTTTTTCCCTTGCTTGCTTCCGGAGAGTAAATTACTTGATTGTCCTCCACGTCGTCATACACAGTTTTGTAACTGCGTTTTTTGGCAATAATTTTTATTATTATTACAAGGACTATTATCTTATATTATATTATTATTATTACAAGGACTATTACCCTTATAAGTAATTTATAAGGAGTTTGTTTTGTATCTTATGTGGAGTAAGTATTTATTTATATTTAACGGTAACTCATGAACTACATAATATTTTAAAAATTAAGAATTTGACTTCGTGAGCGAACGTAATTCCGGTTGATTTTTTTTTTTTTTTAAACTGCACTTTTGAAATAGCATTGATGAAAATGTTTTGTTTGAGGATAAATAAAAGTATTACCAATCGCAATATATCTCAAGAAAACGTCTATGAGTGAGCTATTTGCGTTTCCGGTGTGTTTAAACTAGTTGATAGTTTCATCTCATATGTCCAATTAATTTAAAAAAATGTAATTATATTTGTTCATAGTTTCAGGAGTTGGTAAAATACAGTTATATAACATATTATGGAGAATTTATTTATTTACAGGATTATTATTTTGATCCATTGATAGTTCCGATATCTCACCAAATGCGGGTATCTTCGAAGAAAATTCCCTTCGTTATTTGCCGTGGAGAGTCTGCGCAAACGATGGTGATTCGTTCACCTCATCCAACAGCTCGGATTTCCTCGTTCTGGAGATATCCTTCTTTTCTGATCAAAAGGCGGTGGAAGTAAGATGTAAAAGAGAAATTTACTCTCAATATGGTGAGGGGATGAGACTGAGGAAGAATTGAAGGGTGGAGAAAGCAGAACAAATAAAGTATGTAATCCAAATGTTACGACGAAAACAATATATATGGAAACTTCAAACTTCAAATTATTTTACGAACCAAAAAGTTGTGTTAATATGTTGATTTACTCTACAATAAAACTTGAATTGTATTAAAACTTTTACTTCGTGCATTCCATTTTTATAAGTCGTAGTAGAAGACAAATATTTTAATTTTTTTTGTCAATTTGAGATCAATTTATGTTGTATTAAATTACCTTAGAAAACAATGTTTTCTTAATGTTTAGAAACTGTGCACCAAGAAAGGTACATGGCATTCTTCTCGTAGTACAGCAACATTTATTAAAACACTTTTAAAAATATTGTTTCAATACTCTTTTTCATATGACCTCACTGGCTTGAAGATAATATATTCGTAATAATTATATTGATGAGTATTTAGTTTAGTGACGAAATAAAGTAATCGATTTAAGCCTGGGTTCCATTGTCCAGCCAGGCCCACGTCATAGGCAAAAGTCCTAGTCATTCAGGAACATTTATTCCTGGTCATAGACCGCTATTACATGATCAAAGGTTCTTTGTCATAGATACATGATCGTACTTGATCGTGTATCCTTGATCATAGTTATATGACATAGAAATGTGGCCGTGTACAGTGTCGGACCTAATTCTATAGCCCCTCCCGCACCATTATTGGACCTTAACTCTTACAAAATGAAATTGAAGTTGATAAATGGCATACTTTGTAAAAGTGTTATCAGATTAATAATTGTTATTAGTTATAATTGTTATTGTTATAAATAATACAATATTAATAAAACTTATAAAATCATGTTAATAACTTTAATTGTTATTGTTATTAATAATACCATATTTTTAATGGTTAATTATTTATTTGATGCATTTAATTTAAGGTAATATTTATGAAATTTGAATAGTAAAACCATACTTTTGAAACAAAACTAGTCCCTGGTTAGCGCCCCCCCCCTCCTTGATTACGGACTAGATCCGCCACTGATTGTAATACCGGTCGTAGGCTGAGATCACACTGGCAGAATAGTTTGAGTCCAGAAAACTCTCGAGGGATACTGCTACTCAATTATTTTGCAGTAGGTATCACAACATATTAGTACTTTTATCGTATATTACCTATACATTAGTATAATGTTGATACTCCGTTCGTTTTATGTATATGAGCACCAGTCCACACAGAAGTGAAAAGTGCAAGTCACATACTGCATCACTATTCTTATTTCTTCTGTAGTAAATGATTCCTCCACGAATCAAGATGTAGGAATAACGAGAAATTTCTCACCGTTTCCATCTTCTCATTCCAATCATTTTTAGTACTCTGCTGTTACATCACACCTCAAGCCCTGATGCGATGTTAGTATTTTTTTGGTAGAAGCGGGATTCACTCATATATACCACAACCCTTATGGCAGAGGTCGCTGCCACCAGCTCGGTTTCCCGAGCAATCAAACACGCGTGTCATAACAACAAATAACGATTTAATACAAATTAAACTAATCTGAATTTACAAATGGAGACAAACTCCCAAAATCATTAATACATTTAAAAATCTGTTATTACAAAAGTAATGCTATCAGAAAGCATTAATTACACGTGGATAAATTTAGTTGAAGACAACTAAATAGTAAAAACCCTCAGGTTATATAAACCTTCAAAATTATAAGCTACTTTCCCCAACACCTAACTGTTACAAATTACGACACTCGCAACTAGTAATGACTTCATTAAGACTACCGCAGCTTCCTAACGAACATCTGGTCTCCGCGACCTAGTCTAGCTCGGCGACATCTCACGTGCCGACGGAACTCTACTCCCCCGTAAAAAGTCTTCAAGGATCTTCACTCCTCCCAATATATACTGCAGAGGAGGTCACGTGATCAACAAATAACCATGACTTCGCCACCACACCTTTGCAAGTACTCTTCTTGTTCACCCCTTCAGCTTCTTCTAGTAACGCAGGGACTGCGCCGTGAAGACGAACCGCCATAGGCGTCAAATAGGCGCCCGCAAGCACGCTGTTCAGAATCTCTCATTGTTTTACATCCGGCGACGTACTTTATTCACCACGTCTTAAAATTCTTCTATTCTGAGGTACACCTAAATTCCAGTGAACCTCGCATGGGTCAACGTCGCAGATCGCATTCTCCCCAAACAATTGTACCTTCCTTAGAAGAGAAAAGTGTACGTTCAAACAATACCTCAATAACTGAAGAGGCTTAGGGTGGGTCCCAAGTTAGCGTAATCTTCTTAGCAGTGTTCGGTTTGTGAAATGCGAAGAAATATTAATAATTCACAAATCGACAGAATGTCTTGGCTCTGACGTTACATCTGCACATTGTGGAAAAAATTTTATTCTTAAGGCCGTAATTTTTCTTCGTAATGTGAATATTTTCTTCAGCGCACAGATCTTCAGATGAATAGATTGGTGTTTAAAGGCATAAATTCTTATAGTAAACGTAGCAGTCTTACTTATGTTACCATCGATAATTTATAAGTAATTAAAAAAACGTTAAATAACTCTAAAGAATCTGTGATAAAGGTGTTGAAAATTACATAATTTCAAAAGCACGGTACCGTAGACATATTTCTTATTACGACTTCGAATACCAACAAACAAAAGGAATTAAAACGCAGTAACTTGATCAGAAGAAAACATTTATTCTGTAATTACTCATAATTAAGTACTCTCCATATAAGTGTCGACTTCCTAGGCCAGAGAAATTTCTTTCTTAACTATTTCAAAAGTAACTATCTTCGTGCTTCATAGTTGCAGAATCCATTCTTTCAAACTGATGTTCAATGTATACCTTTCTCCAGGTTTATCAATTCTAGAATCTATTATAAAAGAGGTAAAATACTCATCGGTGTTTCAAAACAGTTAGTTCTATTTTTGTTTTGTTATTTCCTGTTTTTTTTTTAAAATTTATTGACAAATTTAAATCATTAATTTGCATGAAACGGTAGACAATGGGATCATGTTTAATATTATTTAACGTGAGTTTAATATGTCCAGAAAGCATATTTCTGTATCACTGACGAAATATTTGGAACCAACTCCATGTTATATTCATTAATACTCCGTTATTCCGACTCACACAGCCGCAATTAGCAGGTCGTGTTTGCGAATCCTATTTATTTCGTCAATTACTCCCGTTATCTCATCCATTTTATCTGTGTCACCCATTAAAATTGCTGTTGATGACTCGCGAGTAACGAATCACGCTTCTTTAATTCGTTAAAGCCTACCCGACACGAACCTAATGAGTCCTGTATTTAGCGGAGCGCTGGCAATGGAAAGCGATTTCACTGCACACCCATAACCCCTTACCCTCTTTCACAATCGCCCAGAGTGTCCTTAAATGATTACTCTCTCGTGTCGGTCAGTACTAATTGAGTAGCAAGGCCAGCGCCACGGCTCCACTTCTCTTGATTGGGTGGCGGTTTGTTGCGGTCGGAGGAGGATGAGTCGGCGGGAGGGGGGGGGAGGCGGGGAGACGGAGACTTCTGCGACGGTGACAGAAGTTACGGCGGTCGCAACTAACCGAGGAAGAGGGAATAGTAATGGCTAAGATGTGGAGGCACTATTGTGATGAGTACATGATTCTTTGACGTCGTTGAAGGATTTAGAGCGGAGGTAGAGGTGGCGAGTCACCGTTGGTCACGAGTTTTGACAGAGTTGTGTTGGGAAATACGAAAACGGAGTGGTGGGGAATTTTACGCACACTGAATAATAAATCTACCTAGTTGCAATTTTATCTATAATTTATTTCATTTTAACTTAACCATAGAGAATAATACATTCACTCAGTTGCAGAATGTATGAATGTGGGACTTTATTTCTAAGAAATTGCAATTTGCAAACACATTATTGAACAAATGAACGTGACAACGGAAAATAATTACAGACAAATGAAAAAGAGACATTAATACCACAAAAAGTCTAACAGTACAATAATACCTATAGTAAAGAAAATAGCTTTGCTAGGACGTCAATGAAGTATAGTTAAAAATGATGAGGCGTAGTTTTTAATTATTCGTAATGAATGTTATAATCAGCACCGATGTCTACCAAGCATATCATTATATTGTCAAAAATGAATTCAAAAGATAAACCTTCCACATGGATATAAACATATGCTTCCGCGGTCGGAGTAAATAAAAAAATTGTTTATCCGGCACAAACTGCGTCTCAGTAGACATAACTACCAATGTTTCGGTCATTCTACTGACTTCTTCCGAGCAATGCCAGAGTCGTACAGATCCAAGTCGCTGTCGTAGAACGGAGTGCGACATGTAATAAGATATCAAAAATGTAATGGTTTTGGCTTTTCCCAAAACTTATTGTACCTTCAGTAAAATTAAAATGGTAGTGAAAGGAGGTAAATATTTGTCGGTATGAGCTTTAGGGCATTCATAATGGTTATGCAAAGAACACTTTTAAAGGAGATTATAAAAATTATAAAGAAAGTATTAATATTATTTTGAATACATAAATTGAATTGTTCCATTCAAATCTGATTAAAGAACGCCCAACAAAACTAGATACATTTCTTCACTTTCATGTTTTGAGAGACTTGAATACTTCCACCCATTTCTTAACTGATGCATACTATTTATTTCCATGTGCATTTATTTTCATTTCCTAGTGGGCAGATGGACTAGTTTCCATTAGATGTCATCAAAATACAAACCGTATATGTAGTTGGTTTTGTAAAAAACCTATATTAAAAGTTGTTTCAGCCCTATATTCATAAAACAGAAAAAACAAGGAAATTTACCCCAAATTTTTAATCTTCGTTACTATTCCAAGCATTTCAAGGCAATTAAATATGAGTATGAAATATGATGAATGGAAAACTGGATATAACAATGAGACAGAACTAAACATTACCACTATAGAACATTCTGGAATTCCGTAGAACATTATAAAGTCACGAAACAGAGTAACCCACCCTCCACCCCCTACAACTCTCCGAATCGCTTCGAAGAAAGGGTGTATCGATTTCCCATGACTTCGCCTCTAAATTTGTGTTTATATTCTCTCGCATCTACAAAGAGTGATATTTGTGACCACTTTTTAGGGTTATTGCCTATCGTATCTTTTTTTTTCTCCATTTACGAAATTCCCTCGTAGTTTTTGACGTGATGGAAACGCTATTACTATTTTCGTATGAGATTTTACGTTTTGAGCTACACAGCGTTGCTATGTGGGTTGGACATGCACTTTGATTGCGTTACCTTAAAAGAGTCCAGGGGTGGCATGAACCTCTAAGAAAACTTCCCTTCGAACTGTGGCTATAAAACACAACATCAATGTTCAGTAGGACATGAAAACGAAGAACTATCTCGTTTTCCTGCATTACAGTGCTTTCGTGTAAAGAGGTACGCGAATTGAAGAAGAGCTGGGAGTAGATAAATTTCAAGAGAATCAAATTAATTTTTCAGATCAATTCTACATATTTAACACATATATTTCCATATTTCATATTTATTTTATGATATTTTCTGAATTATTTTGCTTATTTATTTCCTCTCATTCAAAATAACTCTTTTAATACTACACGTAGAGTACTTCCTAAAAGAAAATCCAATTTTTTCAATTATCTCCAAATATCTTACTTCGGGTACCGTGACAAAATTGAATCCTTTGCTTCAAAATCTTTACATAATTATTATTTTGAACATCTATTTTAAATTGTTACTTTTCTCATTAAGTTTTGAATGATATTGCTTCATCAATATAACGTCTGTAGAAAATATTATTTTTGGAATATATTTGATCACTTGCTTTAGAATCTACGGTTTGCATTATTCGTATAGGGAGATAATTGTTTTGGTAAATTTTTTTTGTAGGGCATTAGGACTCGTCAAGGTCATTAGTATACATATATATTACTAAAGGAGGGTTCATATTATCACATGTGATAATACGAACTGTAAAAGAGTTTGTGCGTCCTTAATCAAACATGTTGCCATAAATAAGGGCACTGCCAACAAGTTTATCAATTCATATTTAACTTTGCGACCAATCCATTCGCTCCTATCCTTCGCATTAGATATATCCTTCCCGTCGATCCACTATGTGAAGAGTCCACGTTCCTAGACGTATAATTCGCAGTCGAAAGTTATGTCGTCCGGAGTCTCATTCTCCCTCTCACTTCTTCTCCATCTTTTTTCCTCTTCCTGTGTGTATTAACGTTCAGATGTGTATTAAAATTCCCATGACCGATGACAAATAATATAAAATACTTATTTGATACAAACCTTTTTCTACTTGTGTAAGCGCAATTTACTTTTAGTACAAACTGAAATAGCATTATTCCTTCTTTTGTCTTATTCCATCGAATATCCGAGCAACGAAGGAACGCAAATTTTAATTTTTTCATAAATCCTTTTACATTACTTTTAGGCCATCCATCTGTTAAACTTCGCCTTTCCTTATTCGAAGACAAATATTTTCTATTACTTTTTGCGGAATATTGTTTGAAATATCTTCATGGGGCTTGGTAACATATTCTTGCACCCCCCTCCCCACCAAAAACGAAAAAAAAGAGAAGTTGTCATAATCCATTTATTTGTTTAGGAATATTTAACGGGTGTGCTTGCAAATTTCTTATTCACTAAATTTCCATTCGAGTCTCAATTTTTGTCCATGCGTGATTTCTTTAATAAAATTCTTCTAGCAAAAGTTACTGTATAAAATTAATTTCAATTCATTAGGGTATTTTATTTACAATATTTACATTTTATATTACATGTGACGAGGCATTAGCTCCTTTGCCTTTTTAAGTTTTTTTAATATATAAAATCGTACTATGGAATTCGTTGCAATTTTAAAATAGCGATATCTTCTCAAAGTTGGTTTCTTTTAATTTCACACAACAAAACGTCGAATCGTGTTACGGACAGTAACAGTCACATGTTTTCTTTTCCACCATTTTCTCCTCGCTCACATATCGTCCCGCACGTGGCAATGATCAAACCGGAAAGCAACACACTAAATGGCACAGATCTCCACTGACGATACGCAATTCCAACGGCTTATCTCTAATAGTCCACCCACGAAGCTTGGGAGATGCCCAGTATGTGAGGAAGATGTTTTTATCTCGCCCTCTGAATTGTTATTTTATGCATGGAAGGCGTCAAATTTGTGAGAGCCACTTAAATATACAGATATTATGCCCCGTAGTCGTCCTCTCTCTTCTGCAGTCTAAAGCTGAAAATATGACCTTGAAATTATATTTTTATGCAAATACAAACTCCTTTTTTGTGAAGAAAAAATAGCAATTCTCTTTTACATTCGAGTTTCGTTTTCTGTATAGATCTGTACATTCACGTGCCGCGCTGGAAAAAAGAGTTAATGAAAGAAGTATATACAGAATCGCTGAGCGCGCCAATTCGCTCTCTTTCTCTACGGGTGACTTCGGAGAAAGAACAGATGACGAACGGCAGATAAGGAGGCAGAAGCGTAGCTGTGCCAAAAGAGGTACCGTTCACGACGACTCGAAATTAAATAAAAGAGAGAGAGAGAGAACTCTTCCTGGTGTCCGTCGTCTCACTCAGACGCATCTTGTGCGTGCTGACTCTTTTCATTCGTTCTGTGGATCATAGCTCTCGCTGACAACGTTGGAATTGTCCCATCATTGTTGAGACAAGTAATGTTGGCGATACTGGAGAAAGATCATTGGGAATCCCCTACTTGTCCATTGCCTCGAGGGATTCAAATGGTTTTAGATATACACTCGTGGTATGTTTTTCAAACGGAATAGAAAAAACCTATAAAAATTGGTTGATCGAGGATTTATTCGAATGATTGCTTTGATAACGTTTGCACTGGCTAATATCATAAATGGGAAGGTTAAAGGTTATTAAATTAAATAAATAATAAAATACATACGGGAGTTTGAATTTACGCACAGCCACGGAAAATCTATGAGGCATTTACAATACAATTGAAGGTCAAGTTTCTGCTTTTTTTTAGTTTATATTTACAATTTATTAATTTTTTGTACAATACATATTTACATTTATATAAACATATTTCGTGTTTATGTTTACGTTTTTTATCATATTCAATTGTTCTGGTGTTATGTTTCTTGTCGTAATTTGTATACTTTTGTGACCTTTCTATCATAAAACATATAGTATTTGTCCGTTAAAAGCGTAAAAATTATTCGTCCGTTAAATAACGTCTTTAATTATTTAATTCATTTGATTTGTAATGGACATTAATGTAGTTAATAGTTGCTTTTTGAATGAGAAATGAGAAAACACTTAGACTCGAAAAGTGTCAGCAAAAGGAAGTATGACGACGAAATCATGACGATGGATTCAAAGGCAATTGCTCCCCATCTCAGATTGAAATTTGTTCTATTTAATCAAATTTTATTTAAGATAAATTAGGTTTTATTAATATTCAAACAAGATGTGTTTCCTTCTAAATACATATTTACAGTGTATTCGGGTCGAGGCGGATTTCTTATACAGGTTCTCTAGGCTTTGTCTAGGGGCATGTTTATTGTAATAATAAATCGTTAATTTAGTATTATTTCAATTCTCATGATTTTTATACACTATATTCAGAGTAATCTATAGTTCGATAATAATTTGTACATGTAAAATAAATTTTTTCTGCGTTAAATTACAAACATATTGACATTCTATTAGTACTATAACTCGCAGCTAACTTTTTATCTTATCTAGGAATTTTTGCTGATATTTTTGAATCTTTTGTACTGCTTTTTTGACAATAAATTTATTATATTATAATACCCCAAAAATTTTGCAATTGCGGCGTCTGCCGTCCTATTGTTTCACAAACACGTTGGAGCGAGAGTCCCAGTTTTCACTTATTGTAAAATATCTTCGGAAGGGCAGAGCAAGGGTCTTATTTACTGTAAATTCTTGTTCTGTGTTTTTTACGGTATTACTGAATTTTTGCCTATTACATGTGTCATTTCCTGTTATAGTAATGTTTCTAAAGTTGTCTTCTGCTTCAAGTATCGATTTTGACTTATTTTTGCTGGGCTTTATGATGTCTTGTAATTCTGTTGTGCTCAATTGTATCCAAGTCTCTGTTAAAGTTTGCTCTCTTTTTTCTGGACGTATTTTTAATGACTTCTGTGTGTCTGTATATTTCTGACAACGGTCGTTTGCACTATATTTTGTCCTTGTTTAATGGACTAAATATGTTCCTGAGACGTAAATCACCTTTAACGTTAAGGTTGATTTTTAATGTGGTTCTTTAACATAATTAAATGGTTTTGGTATCATTTCTCTTTATTTTATCTTACACTTAAAAAGGAATGTCTGCGTTACTTAAACGTAAAAGTAACGTTTAATTAGAGAAGTACAATAGTTTACTAGTTGGCAGGTCAAGCAGTCAGAGGCACCGTAGACGGAGAGGAGATCAGAGGTTCATGGGATTTCTTGGGTCGGTTGGCCGGAAATCATGAGTTTAGGGCTCCGTAGGGGCGAACCAATAATCCGAGCATTAATGAGGCTCCTAGCGGGGATCCTCACTCCACCCTGGCGATAATATTTTATAAAACTAGATGACAGTCCGACTTTGCTCCTGATTTTTCTTAGACTAATCTTCTTTAACTCGGGAAAAAATAAAATCTATCTATATTCTAAGATAAAAATACCTTTACTTATAGTTTTTTAAACAGGTACAGCATGCTATTTTTTTTAAATTCATAAGAAGGCAAATTTAGTAGAAAATTTAAATTTATACGCTACGCCATCTCGCGGGAATCGTGCCGGTCGCATTTTCGCTTCCGATGCTGCACTATTTCAATAAAATTCTTGTAAAATCTAAACTATTCCTCGAAATCTTACGATTTAAAGTCGTTTGTTATCTTTATTAAAATATAAAATATTTGACAATATTAAGAAATACGAATGCGCAGAAATAATTTTTTTTTACAAAACAAGAAAAAAAAAATACGAAATTTGTTTTGGCGCCTCAGTTGTTCCAGTTTGGTAGTCTGAAGCTCAAATACTGTTTATCACATTCGTCACCATCACTAAGACTCTCTAATGGCTTTCAGCCAACTGCTAGACTCGCGCTCAGGGACTCTACTCCCAGACTCTGTCAAATGACTATTTGATATGGTGTAGCGATCAACAGTTCAAATCCACTGTGGAAGTTGACTCGCAGATGGGAAGGGTGAACGACGCTTCGCCTATTCGGTCGTGAATAATGATAGTCTAACCCTGCAGTTGTCGCGACTTTGGCAATGGTCATTCTTGCGAAGTAAACGTAATTTTTTTTTCTGAATTTTGTCATATCAACACTGTGTGCATTCATATTGAGACGACTTGAGTAGGGTAGGGAAGTGCATGTTGCCGGCATTACTAATGACAGGTTTAGGGATGATGAGGTGAGGGTTGAAAATTCGTTGTGAACATTGCGCGCTTCCAGCAAATCATTAATATCCCAGTCACTATTGATTATGTAGAAATGTGTACGAAGTAAATTTTTTTAATTTTACACTACTTTTGTTTCGTAACAAATATTGCTCCAACTGTTTTCGCCTAAAACACGATACTAGATGAAAAATGTGTAACTCACCAGTGATTTGTGAGCATCCAAAATTTCTGCGTTGCAGCTTCTCTTCAGATGCATGTTTGGGGGTCCTGGAGGGTAAGAGAATGCACGTTGCCCGAGTTACTGAAGGCAGGTTTAGGGGGAGAGTGTGGGAAGGTTGATATCACAACAAGCGCGCTGCGCCTATTTAGAAAATCAATATCTCGGTAAATAGAACTCTTAAATAAACGCTGTCTACAGCAATACATAACTTTTAGTGTTGTAACAAGTAGACGTAAAATAAAAACGTATTCCCATAGAACACGTCGAAAAATGTAGAAAAATGTAGAAATTAAAACTGAGGAGTACCAATGTAGAGTTCTTGCATTATCATCAGCTTACACAATTGTTTCCATGTTATCCTCACATGGAGTGAGAATTTATTCGTAACATACCCTGTATGTAGAGCTGTAATCTAAAATTGGTGTAGAGAAAAGAAAAAACCTAAGACTAAATTGTTTAATATACATAGAGAAGAGTAAATAAAGTAAAAGAAGTCACGCTGTTCGTACCCATGTGTAATTATGTTAAGAATATAGGTAACGTTTAGAAATTTTCGGGCAATAAGTTTCATATCGAATAAGGTGTATTCTTCTACATTACCTAAAATCCTAAAATGTGCATCAATTACATTATACATATTTGTATTAAAATACAAGCTACTCTGTTATGAATTAATATTAAATGTATGTAGGAATTAGCGTTGGAATTTTGAAACATTTCTGCTTTAAGTTAAACGACCGACATTATTGATTATCTACCAACATTTCTTATACAACGTTTTTCTATCAGAAATACAAGTCCGTACTAAATACTAAGAAATAACATTTAAAATATTCCCCCTAATATTGTTCCACTGGCTGCACTAGTGTTTAACCGTTGAACAGTTATAAGAATAAATTAATTACTGTTAGCCAATTCAAGCACATATAACCTCCTCAAAATATGACCCAGTTCGTGTCGTAACATTGCCAGGTCGGTACCCCTGTTCTCAAAACAAAAGTATGCCAAGAGTATTAACAAAGCACCAGTGCTCTGCCAGACATTTCCTTTCTTCAACGTATTTTCAGCGACACAATATAATAGACCCATTCCGAGACAGACGCAAAGAGCGCTCATTAGCAACCGAGCAAGCCGATTCCCCATTTGCTCGTCTGTCTTTATTAAGGAAAATGGAGAACGGGATCATTTCTACGCCAAGTAGGTTGGAGAGCCTTGGTTAAACAAAGAGAACTTACTATGGCTCCCGGGATGGTGATAGAATTAGGGGCTGTTAATCGCAGGGTATGGGGTAAAGAAGGGAACGACTTTTGGGGAGAAGGTACACTTTAGAAAGCCACAGACATTGCTGCAGAGGGAGAATTATCCGTGGGGAAATTTGATTTTTTTTAAAAATATGAGTGAGTGGAAAAAACATGAAATCCGACCCAGACGACCGTACGCGCCCGCAGTAACATATGACCCCGACTCCTCTTCTACAAAGGTTAAATTTCATAGAGGCGACTGACATCCAAAGCTATTACTGAAACAATGAAATGATCTATGTTGATCACTATAAAAACGAGTATTTAGATATCAGACGAAATGTGAATCATTCTTTTTTGCAAATGTTATATTTTATACTCTGCTTACTCAGCCCGTCCGTGGCTAGGGTGTTAGTGTGCTCGCTCATCACCAAGTCATCCCGGGTTTAATCCCCAGTGGGGCCAGAAAATTTTGTGGCTTTTCATTCCTAGTTCATATAACTGTGCCTTACTAACACTCGTCATCGTAGTCCTTGGTTGGTCGATAACAAGAAATCATCCGTACTCTGCTTACTCAGCAACAAATACGTTCCACACACACTCATATATACTGTC
>NNCF01125819.1:83479-105851 GCA_002313205.1 Laupala kohalensis
AAGAGAGACTCCTCTCGGGGTGAAAGGAGACGACAGTTCGCGCCTGCATTGGGCACTCGAACTGGGGTGCAAGGCGGCGACTGTTCGTGCCAACCTCAGCTAATCCGCGTGTAAGAAATTGGTGGACCGGGCAGAGGCGACTGTTTGCACCGGTATCGGGCTTTCTACTCGCGTGCAAGGATGCTACAACGTTCTTCAACTTCGCGGCAGCTGGGCTTCTTTTCTTAATCCGAAAACAAGGAATCTCGTAAGGAAGAACGTCTTTTTGTTATTGAGTTGGATTTAATTTTGCTTTGTTGTTAGTAATATTTGGTTGTTGCTATATGTTCCTACCTAAGAGACTTGCCGGCTCCCTCCACCCGTATGGCTGGAGGTACCTCTCGCTTCCGCAATAATCAGTGATATTTCTCTTTTAGCAGTAGTTTCTAGAGAAACAAAATGTACATATATCGTATGAGTTGAAGAGATACTTTGAACCCAAAAACTTGTACAGATAATACACAACATGTATACAATAAAAATATTACACGTATACAATAAAGATAATAAGCATATATTTAGTAAACAAAAACACACTAACACAATAAAATATAAAATAAATTAACGCACGGAAACAGCTGAGAAGTTAGATATTGATATTTAGTTCACTGATCTAGGTCATCGTCTTGTTAACACTTGTAAAAAAGTCCACAACACTGCCATCGAATCGATGAACTTGGAATTCTTCCGCGATGTGATGGGTCGTTTGCACAGCTCCACACGCGCAAAACGGATATGTAGCCAGACGGCCAGACCTCACTTATACATGGTCTCTTTTGTCCTTCCGTGGTCAGTCCTAAGTCCGTGAGAGTCACCCATGTTTTGAAACCTCGCGGCAGTTGAAAACCTTGGGGCTTCGTGTTAGGGTCGAGGATAAAATTCCAATTAATCAAGGAGGAGATTTTCCACGCTATTCTCCACCCTTCTTTGATGTTGAATTTTGCTTAGAACTAAAAGTATTTCACTGTCTCATTAAAAAAAAAAAAAATTAAATTCTTTTGACGAAAACGCAGTTGTAAACGGCGTAAGACCACGTGCGGGATAATAAACTAAGTTACTCTCTGGAAACGAGCTAGGGACCATCCCATCATTTCCGATCACGGACCCAAGGGGAGTGACGGATTTAAAATTTATAAAAGAAATTATTTAATAAATACCTACTGTTTTCCATTTATTATTCAAAGTAAATTGTAGATATTAGTGCAGTAAAAATTCGAGATTAATAAAACAAAAGTATTAATCACATTCCTGGTCAAGGAAGATCCGCCACTACCCGAAGGAAAACCGGAGTAAAACCCGGGCCTGGATACTGATATAATATATACAAACGTGTCAAGTATATAAATAGAAACGATAAACTTTCCGATAACGCAAAACTGTTTCTTGAGATAATATATTACGACAGCGACCCGAGTAACCATAGTTGCAGAAATCTTGTTGGTTTCTATAGCTTTCAAACGTATGGAAGCTTTTAAGAGTCGTTCCTACAAACATACTCGTGTAAATTGATGATTTGTTTTAGTTTTTACGAAATGTTCCATTTTCTCCTAAGACCATTGTAAGTAACACAATTATTATTGTTGCACTGTAATACATTGATTCGTGTCATTATCTATTATCCTATTTGAATGATATTTAATTTACAAGTTTGAGATCGGTAGAAATGTGTATAAATTAAAAACGTTCACCATCCACTAATACCATAATTATTACTTGGGGATATGATGAAAGAAATATCGTCTTGTTCCAGAACATAATTCTTCTTTAATTACACTGGAACTAAAATAAATGAAAGAATATTATTCGCATTGGACCACAAGCGAAGGGTGTAATATGAAACGTCACCAGTCTGAATTTGCTAGCATGCGCAATAAATGTTTGTGGCGCTTGTAACAATATAGTGTCCCAATAATATCCACTTGGACATGCTAATAAACGTTTTTATTTTTTTATTTAATTTTTATATTTATTATTATGATGATTTTGAGTAGAAACATATCATAAAACCAAGAAGACACTTGGACTAGTGTGTTAGTAGTAACTAATAGATGTAGATAGGAGATCCGCGCAGCTGTAGTCGGTAGAAATAGATGAGAAAACCCCGTAGCAATTGCGTCGCGTGCATAAATTGTAAAGAAGATGAGTATTCGATCCCCCTAGACGGTGCCGATAGCTCAGGTGGCTGGAACGCGAGCAGCGTGGTAGAGTGACAAACACGTGGAACTAGGTGTTGAAGTATAACTGCAATTACATTGAATCGCAGTAATTTACATGTTTAACAATTGTTAGATGTCCCTATGAGACTTCTAATTAGACAAAGTTGTATATCTATGGGAAATTATTCAAGAATTTGATCAATGAGTGTTTTCAGCTAGCAATGTGCATGGCACGATGCTAATGAACTTTATAATGCAGATTATCTTAACGAATCATATTATTTCATACTGAAATTTAATCATTATAAATTATTGTTTAATTAATAAAATAAGTGCAATAAGAATTTACCACAAACGTTGATGAAATTAAGGGACTTACATAATCAAGAACGTGGTGAAATTATAAGTAGTTATGAACTGTGAATAATTGATTTAAACATTCATTATAATTGTAATCAATTTACAAAAGATTAATTAGATAATTCTATGTGAATTTGTGTTAAAATTTATGACGGTGAATTTATGACAGTGCAGCTATTGCGCAACATCGTGTTGTGTTTCGTAAGAGTTTACGTGATAAAAGGATCAATGAACTCCAGTAGGTTGGCTATATATTTTTCTATCACCTGTACCGTTTCAAAGAGAAACTTCTGGTAGTGTGAGCGGAGAACCAAGGTCACGATTCCCAATAAGCAGTTAATGCTGTGCTCGCGGAGGGTCTACGTTTCAAACGAGGCGTTTGAAGGACAAGCGAGGTGCCAGTTGCAGAAAGAAATCCTTCACGAATATTTGATTCAAGAAAGCTGTATGCAAAATGAGAATTTATGTTTTTCTTAATCGTTTCTTTATGTTATTCTAAAGAAGAGAGAAATTATGTTTTTCTTAATTGTTTTATTTTGTTATTCAAAAGTTAAATTTAATGTAATACAAAGAAAATAATTTTTCAAGTTTGTATTTGATGAAAAAGTTCATTTAAGTTTTACAATTGGAATAATTTTTGCTGACTGTTGTTCATTGCTTTTATGTATGTATTTCATTGTTCCAACATCGTTATCTCTGTTTTTATTAAGCTAATAAGTAATGTTATTAATATTGAAGTTCTGTTATTAATTAAATTCACTAGCTTGATAGTAATAATAATAATTTTTTCAAAAACAGTACAAACTGCGTATGACCACGTGGAGGACAATGAAATAATTTACTCTCCGGAAGCAAGCAAGGAACCATCCCATCAATTCCGATCAAGGGTCCTGAGGGAGAGGCGGATTGAAGAAAACTCAGCATAAATTCCTAGATAAGACAAAAAGTTAGCTGCGAGTTATAATACTAATAGAATGTCAATATGTTTGTAATTTTACGCAAAAAATTACATGTACAAGTTATTTTCGCACTATAGATTATTCTGAGTATAGTGTTTAAAAATCATAAGAGTTGAAAAAACACTAAATTTACGATTTATTGTTACAATAAACACGCCCCTAGACAAAACCTAGAGAACTTGTATAAGAAATACAGCTCTACCAGAAGGAAAAACGGAGAAAAACCCGGGCCAGGATGGGGCTACAGAATTTATGTACACAACGGTGCCAAAGTTAAGTACACATAAAACTAAATTAATATGAGTCATAAGACAACACAACCATGCAAGAAAATAGTTTTTTAAATTGTTATAAGTTATTTAAAAAGTACTACAGCAATGGCGTGATAAAGTACAAGACGGATTTAACTTTTATTAAAATCAATAAATTCTTTTACAGTCTAGAAGCACTGGTGCAGGAGGTAGTTTTTAACCGTGGATTTGAAGATATTCAATTTCATAATATATTTTATATTCTTGGGCAGAGAATTATATAGAACGATTCCCGAATGATAAGGTCCTTTTTGGCAAAGAGTGGTTGACACTCTAGGGCGATGAATATTATTCCTATTGCGAGTATTGTGTTCGTGAACGAGACTGTTTCGTATAAAGCAAGGGTGGCACTTCAGTAATTCGGTCTTAACAAACACGACCGTTTCATAAATATAAATGCAGGGAAGTGTTAAGATATTTAATTCCTTGAATAAAGGTTTAGAAGTGTTTCGGGGATAAGATTTACAAATTATCCGAACTATCCTCTTCTGAATTCTGAAAGTTTGAATGCCCCAGAAGGTAATGCCGTAACGTAAATGGGAGTACACGTTTGCAAAATATACGCAACGGGAAATACGTGGACTAACTGCGTTAACTAAGATTCGGAATGCGTAACACAAATTGCTTAATTGGGAATTAAGATTGTCAATGTGACAATTCCATTTGAGGTTGTCTTGAATATGGAGACCTAAGAATTTTGTATTCGTAACAGTTTTTAATTGTGTTCCGTTTAAAGAAAGAGAAACCTGGGGTAAAGATTTTGTGATACTATTGTGAAATGACATAGACACTGTTTTGTCAGTGTTTACAATGAGACGATTTGCATGGAACCAAGTCGAAAGGTTAGACAAAACTTTTTGAGCATTGGCGTGTTTACATAGTAAATTAGTGTCATCAGCAAAAAGAACCATTTTGCAATCTGATGTGGATGATGACATGTCGTTCACATACAATAAAAAGAGTATAGGGCCGAGAATTGATCCTTGGGGTACTCCGCAAGTAAGTGGCTTTGTTTCTGAAAGACAACGCTCAAGTATTTTATTTTTAGTATAGGATATTTCTACCTGTTGATATCTATCTTTTAAATAAGAAGTTAGCCATTGATGTGGAAGTCCACGAATGCCTAAAGAATGCAATTTGGTAAGGAGAATTCCGTGATCGATGACATCGAATGCTTTGGATAAGTCAAGAAAAACACCCTGAGGATTTTCTCCACTGTCTAGAGATGTGGTAACATCGTTTAAGAAGGAAAATATGGCGCTTGTAGTGGAAAAGGATTTCCTAAAACCGTGTTGATCGTCAGAGAGAATGTTATATTTTGATAAAAAATCTAGAAGACGCTTATAGAACAATTTTTCTAGGATTTTTGAGAAAGTGTGTAGTAGAGATATTGATCGGTACATTCCAATATTAAGTTTGTTTCCTTTCTTGTGTAAAGGTTTCACTTTAGCTCTCTTAAATATTTTAGGAAACACCCCTTCCGATAAAGAACTATTAAAAATATTTACGAGTGGATTTAATATAGCGTGGGACGAAGATTTAACAATAAACTCAGGTATATCATCTATGCCTCGTGAAAATTTGTTTTTTAAGGAGCTGATGATTCCCATGACTTCACTGGCGTTAGTTTCGGAAGTGAACATAGAATTGGGTATGTGGGTGGTAATAATTGGAGGACATTGATTTGGATATATTGAGTTCGTTATTTTACCAACTTCTGAGAAGTGAGAATTAAACAAACTTGCGATGTCCTGAGGATTTGACACGATCTTGCCATCGTTTAGTAAAGAAACATTTTCTTCGCGATTTTCAGAAGTTGACGTGTAATTGTTAACAATATTCCACATGGCTTTCATCCGGTTGTTCGATTTTAGTATATGCCTGTCGTTTTCCATAACTTTAGCTGCATAGACTACTTTTCGGAGAATAGTCTTATATTTACGAAAATAATTATGGAATTCGGGTGGCTGGTTATAGCGTTTTGAAAGATAATATAAACGGCGTTTGTTTTTTGAAGAAATTCTTATCCCTAGGGTGATCCATCTATTGTATTTTTTTGTGTTAATTAACTTGCGTTTTATGGGAAAGCTAGAGTTGTAATGTTTTAGGAATATTGAGTTAAATACATTGAATTTGTCGTCGGTGTTTTGGCAATTGTAAACATCTTTCCATGTTTCTTCACGCAAATAATTTATAAATATGGATTTATTTACGTCATTAAACTCTCTCTTTAGTAACATATGGCGCTCAAAGGGTTTTTTAATCATGGTGTTTTGACTCTTAGCACAAGGGTTATGGTGTATTCATGTAGAGATAGGAGTAAGATATCTTATGTTCGATTGTTTTCTGGACCGAACTGTATAATTATTATGTTATAGTCACAAGTCAAAATCAAAACCGAAAAAGAATTGGTATTAGCATTATTTGCTCTTCTATTATTATATATCACCTGATTTAAAATATTTGTTCATTCCTATATTATATGTAAAAAAGTAAGAAATTTTAAAAATTTTAATTAAATAACTATGAATCCATGGCACATATAATGATATACGTGTGTGTGTAAAGAATAATGGCAAATATGACGTATTATATTATCGTGACCCGGGGTTTCCTCCGGTTTTCCTTTGTGTACAGGAGAATTTTTTATTGTGTTTCTTGTCTAGGGGCGGCATCTATTGGAATAATTGATCTCGAATTTAATGTTTTTTTAATAATTATGATATATAAACAATCTTTTCCGAATAATCTATAGTTTGATAATAAAACGTACTTCTGAAATAGTTTGATAATAAAACGTACTTTTTTGTTTTATGAAACATAATCCATGCGTTCGTGATGGTGTGAACCTTTGTTCATACATTTCAAAGTGAGGATATCTTTGAAGGGAAAACCATCGGAGCTCTGGACCGGAAATGCCAAGTGTGCGAGTGTAAAAGAGAAAAGTCGGGGGGAACCCCCAAGTGAAACGTCGCCTTTCCGTTATTTCCTTCCCTCTCTGTCTCTTTTCCCCCTTACTTGATGCCCATCCCTCCTCTTCCCCACGCAATTCATTGCTCTCACAAAATAGCTACAATTAGCCATCCTCTAGGGCGCTGTTAGGCGGGACCAAGGCCTCTGCAGCATTAAGACGCAGAAAATTAGGAATTCACGCGGCGGAAGGGAAGAAGAGGGCGGGGAGGAGAAAAATGCGGAAGAGGTCACACGGGGCATGAAGGGTGTGAAGGAAAATGGTGAATTGATATGCATATTAGAAAAGTTGACGAAAATGATTATGTTGCTGACCAATTAGTGATGCAATAAATTTAGGATTTTTTCGTGATAAGTGACCTAAAAGTCTCTACATTTTCATGGAAATAAAATTTCAAACCTTTGGAATTATATAAATGAAAAAATTTATTGTTTAAGAAGTTACGATGATCTTATGTAGTATGGCGAGGTTCAGTGTTGCTAGTATACACAGTATTGTATAAAGAATATGTAGTCATCCTTTTTTTTTCCATTTCATTTTCTTTGGCCATTTAACTTAGCCACCTTGCCTCCAACATTGTCATTGCAAGGTTTCTTGCTCAGCTATCTACTGTCATTTTTTTAATATCCTTCTAGTTCAAAATTTCTCTAATTAGTTTTATTTGTGTGACATGTTCTTTGCATTTTTCATATATTTTTATTAATTCATCATATCAGTGATAATGGTCGCCACGCGTCCGAAAAAGCCTTATGACTTAATAAATCAACTGGATAGTATGACTAAATATTATTTATACAATGATGCGCTTGTGTTCCCGATGAGATAAATAAGCCTCGTTAATAGTAAACGCGTTCTTGATAAACGGCGCTGGAAAATGAATAATCAAGCTGCAAAAACACAATCGTTAAATAGCCAGAGACAATATTCCAGTTAAAATAAATATAAAAGAAAAATATTCATTTTCATTTTATTTCCGGCGAATAGTGTAGGAAGTTCATTATGCATAATACATTTACAAGGATAATAAAATATTATACTTGGTATGGATAATACTATGGATAGTATGAGGAAAATTTCTGTGAGATGACTATAATTAATGTTCTAGAAATCGAAGTTCAAAAAATTGATGTGAGTATACACTTTTAAATAAATATTTAAATGTTTAATGTAAGTCAAGAACGTCATATCCAGTCGCTAAATATGCATTTCTTAGATATTCACGGAAGTCCATATTTTATAGTGCAGCAGTTTGAGTTTTGTGCACTAATTTTCTATTGTTTTTTCGCTTAATTCACAAAGAGCAAGAATTCTTACATCATCAATATTTTTGTTACACCTCATTCGTATTTGACAATTAATGTATATAGTTTCATTTACTAAAATTTAATACGAGTTACATCTTTTAAATTTTCGCGAGCCAAAATATGGCGACCTTCCTGCCGTACTCTTCATTGTACTCTGTACAGAATGTGGCATTTATAGAGATTTTGTAAAGATATTCTATATTAGTTTACCATCCAATTTAATACATAAACATCTTTACTCTGACTTTATTACGAGATCACTGTATTAAATGTGTCATAAAGTAATTACAGTTACAGCTGGCAAATTTGAATACTATCAGGCGAATTTGAATACTAAAAGCAGGCAAGACCTTTGATACATGTGTCTGTAATCTTGAGAGTAGATTCCCATTGGTATATACTCGACCAACTAACATTTCCAAGCCAAGCCAAACCAAGCCAGCAGTGTTGCCAAGCCGTGATGTAGGTACTTGGCAACACTGCTGCGGTGCGGAGTTATTGAGAATTCATTCGTTTCAGACGACTCTTGTACAGCCGCCAGTGGTCGTCATAGCAGCACTTGTTCAGTTGTTTCCAGTGTTGTCAAGTTACGCAGCATGGTTTGGAAATAATAGTCGGCTATGATATATGCCCTCTCCTAGCTGCCACTCCTGTTTACGATCACCTTGATCAACACTATAAAATGATGTTTTGTCTTATACAAAACAATTGGTATCGTTAATACGTTGATGAGAGCCCACTAGTTTCCTCACATATTTGGTGTCATACGAACTCGAGAAGCAAAGAGATTCGTGTAATCAATATTCCAGGAGTTAGTGGCATCTGTAGCACTGTCTAAGTCAAGTTCTAATTACATAACGCGAAGGCATTGGTACTAAATACCACAAGAGTGAGATGATTCTTCAAGGATGATATATTAAATTTTTGAAGGCGCAGGCGCCACTACATATGCTTGTGTGTGGTGTACACATATCAACATGGGATCCCCCCAGGGAAATTACATCTAGTAAGAACATGTTTGGCAAACACGGGGCCCCGAGCTGAGTCTGGCACTACTTCCACTTACTTGTGCTCCTTCCTTTCTCTTTCCTGACCTTCCTTGGTTACCTCTTGTTCTTTTCGATCGCGACGCTAGGTTACCTTTCATTTTCCTCTCCTTTTTGTTTATTTTATTTTTATTTTTGTAATGATATGCGTAAAGTTTTGAGATATGTTGATATTTGGGTTTTGAGTTGTAATTCAGGAGGGATTTTAGTGGGTATGGTTGAGTCATTCGGCGAGTCTCACACGCGGGGAGAGTCATGTTGGCTCTCCTTAGTGCGTAACTGCATTTTCCCTACCTGTACAGAATTTTAGGGCACTAATGGCCTAGATGTCGACGAGCCGTAAAGCTCCACCAAAAAAACAAAAACAAAATACACGGGGTCATCCCTTGTTGATATATGTGCAATGGTACGAATATGTACTTTATCGAAATTACTACTGACGACTTTAATGTACGTGATAATTCATTGACATCTACTTGAAAGAACGAGTCTCTCTAACGTGTTTCTCTACCACTCAGAAGAGAAAGATTTTATGTTTATGATTCATAGCTCGTCAGTTTTCGTAGATATTTTTTACAAAAATTTTATAATCACATTTTAGAATCACTGTTTTACATCCAGTCGTGCACACATATTGTGAATAGAGAACTTAACGAAACGATATTTTCTTTAACTCAAATGTTTACGTACATTGCATATTATTTCATAAAAAAATATTGAAAAAAATGTTTAATGTCTAAATTTTTTTTTACAATCTCTGACTAGTTTCAAGTTTTAAAAATGTTCGATCTTCTTATAGAATCGGGAAAAAATCGTGAAATGTAATATTTACTCTCGTCTGAGAACTGTTATCTTCCCTTGTACTTTTCTGTTTCAAAGAACGGCCAGACAATATTCCAGTCGAGTCGTAAAAATATTATTAATGTGGTTTTGATTTCCACGTCGCTGCACACGAAAATTACAAATATCATGTTCCCTCAAAGTTTGCAAAATTGAGTTCCTCGAAGTTTATCTCAAGTCTTCTTGAAAAATCTATGCAGTAAAAGAACTGTGTTTCATTGGGTGCACGGGATATTTATTCCATTTAGGAAACTCCGACATGGCATTGATATTTCCTTATCATCCGAACTGCAATGTTGTGAATGAACGTTGTATCTCAATAGCCACCACTTACAGATTCTCCCGACACAGCACTTTGGTATTCTTCACCTTCACCATCGTCACAAATTTCACAACCCTTTATCAAGCCCTTCACCCGATTACCACCTCCAAAGTTGCGTCGAACGAAGCAGTTATTGCGTCAGTGTTATCTAGATCCACAGCAAAAAGCGCATTTAACGGGCTCCTATCTGCGCTTACTTTACCGCTCTACTTTCGAGCGGCGGCGGTGGTGGGTTGCGCGACGTTTCGTTGAGAGTTTGAAGGGGGGGGGGGCAGACACGATCGGCGACTTGGGTGGTGTTGCGCCGGGAGATGACGAGGGTGGGGGGGGTGAGCGAGTAACTCGTAGGCCACGCAGCGGATAACCGTATTTTAACCTCTTTAAGGGAGTCTCGTGTCTTTGAACAACGGGGGTTATCAAAGAGGCCGCTCGTTCTTGAGGTGGCTATAGGGGGACTGGTGAGTGTACATCGTACGATGTGGACAGGGCGCTGGTCAAGGCACTACTATCCGCGGGGATAAAACCTCAGCGGGAGATGGTACGAAAACGTTTTCGGTGTTAGCTGAAAGGGTGAAGCAATGCTGTAGTGAAGTGTTTGACGGGGGCGGTTGAAGAGGTTTGTAGGGTGAGGACCTGAGTTTGGGGGAATTGGGACGTCGGAGGGTGAAGGGAAAAATTAAGTCGATTCGTTAGAGCACACAATGCCGAGCTAAGTGAGGATCCCCCGGTGAAAAGGACTGAGACGGAGAGAAATATGATACGATGTTCTTACATAGTGGAGAAAAGATACTAGAGAAAGAGCTGAAATTATATGAATCCATGAATTCATTGTATAACTTCATTTGATAGATTTTTATGCTGAAATAATTAATAGTGGATGTGATCCGCAATAAACTATTAAATAAAAGTATTTTTCATCATAGTTTTTAACTTAACGATTTATGTGAATAAACCCTTTAAAGACTGCAGGAATATTCTGTGACCACGATTTAAACCGTTGAATATTACAATAAATGTGAAATTCGAGAACGACGAATATCTACATAATGTAGAATAAATTTGTTGCTTCTATGTTTTAATAATGTATGGAACCAATGATGCTAAACGTTAATAAAAGAAAGTCGCGAGTTTTGTGGAATGATAAAATACAGAAATGGATTTTGAATTTGCATAATACTGTGTTGTAATTATTCTGTTATATTGTATTTACTCTTCGAAAAAGTCCCCTGATCGCAATTCAACGCATTAATTGAATTATTTGTTAAAAATGAATTTAGCATTATTTAACTTGAATTATTTCCTTATCAACTGTTGGCAGGCGACATATCTCCTTTCCCAAACAACGACCCAATATTTCATCATTCAAATAATTTTTAAAACCACTCGCCACCGGACGATATCTGTACATTTGTTACGCGCTCGTCATAAAAATCGAACCGACCCTTTTCAATTATCAAAATTGTATCCCTCTGTCCCGGTATTTCGACGTACTCTATTGTCATCCATGGTCGTGTATTACTCTTCCCTCGGTGCGCCGCGCTTGTAATAAAGCAAGTGCGTAAAAAAAAAAAAAATACCACGCACAGGGTCACAGCGGCGTGGTCACTGCTATGTCAGTTCGGGGTGGCACAGGTGTGGGAGTACACTTGGGGCATAAACAGTAGAACTGTGACGGAGGGAGTGGCATGGGGCGGGGGGAATGCGGGCACGGACGGACGGCGGCATTTCGCGTCGCTGGTGAGGAGCGCGCGGCCGACGTGGCGCGGTGCTGCACAGCGAGAAGTGGACCGTACTCCCCGCGGTTTGCGGGTTTGCACAGTACGAAACACCTGTCGCATCGGGAGAAGTGCGTCATTGCTGATGTGGCGGTGGCGAGGCTCGCTTGTCGTGAGTGGCGACAGCGTGGAGTACTTCCCTAGAGTCAAAACCCCTCTCGCTGTAATTACTGACGCTTGCATGTTCTAGGACAAAGGCTCTCTGTGTTTCGGCAAAGGTAAGAGAAGGTAATTGGTTTGGTTTAGTTCTATGAATAAATACAACCGTCACGGAATATGACGACGAATCCTTTTCCTTCTTCCCTCCTCTCTTTCACACATTTCCGAATAAACAAAAAATTCTCAACACGATTCAGTGTGTATTTATCGAAATATTGACGTGTCTAGTATAATTCGTATATTATCATTCATCTGAACAAAGAACAATATCTCTGAAAATTCATATCAATCGCTTTATGTGCTCACTGAGTTTTCAAAGATTCCACTTTTGGACGGTCATATTGTTTATTGTCCAAGTTGTTCAGTCAGCTATCTGGACAACAAAATAAGATATAATACGTTCATTAAAATTGTGTTCAGTATGTACTCGCATTTGCAAGTAATCTACGGTGAGAGGACTAAATGTAAACACACACCTTAGATTTACTGAACCCCACTATTTCTTGCTCGTTAAAATACTTACAACCATCGGACTCGGTGACATTATTAATCTGATGGGTCTGATGGAAAAGTTTGAAAAATAAATCGTCTCATACATGTTCTTTCTAGATACGAGCGTCATTAAGAAAGAGTTTTTGTAGTTTACTTTCGATTTGTGAGATTATTTGAAGAAAGCAAGTTATATTACTATAGCTTTGCGATGTCTCTTAGAAGTCCTAAGACTACAAGCCTTCAAAAGCGCTTGAACACCTTATTAGGTTTTGTTTGTTTGAATGGTTTTGCATAGAGTATTTTTTATAAGAGTTTCAACATTTAAAATGTAACATAACTATGTTACAAAAATTGTTACTGTTGAAATAACATGTTCTGGAAGTACACGCTCAAGAAATGCTTTGAAAGAACATTTCTTGACTAAGAGACAATTTAACTAAAGGTCCTTAAAAAATATATTAATGTCAGTAAAAATATAGAGAAACTGCACACCTATTTTTAGAACATGACCTAAAGAAAGAAATAACTATTTTTAAGATCCCTAAAAATTTATTTTTTATGTTTTAAGCCAAAATTCTAAGATGGACACTAATGAACGACTCTTCCATTGTTCTAAGTTAGATACCTGGGAGTTATTATGGATGTAAAACTGGTATTGAGGAATTCTACGTCCATTTTATTCCATTTTTATTCCATGATGTGAAATTTTTGAAGAAAAGATTGCCCTGAAGAAGACCACAGGAGGGTAGCCGAAACATTGATAGTTCTATTTACTGAGACGCGGCTAGTCCCGGACATTAGTTTATATATAAATACTAATATCAAGTACAAATATAATTCTAGACGGAAATGAGGTAATATTCAGTCCCTTTCGTAACCACATATAGGTGTGGACCTTAGGAAGAATCTTAGTTCTTGTGCCCCTGTCCACACATTAAAATGGCACTCCTCTTGATCACAGAGTACTTGCAAAGACCGTTTTGGATCATAGACGTCCTCACAGCATTTTGCAGGCAAAGTTTTCTTTCATGTCAGTCATTCTTCAATTAACACTTCTTTTTTCTTTTCAAGAGATATTTGTGGAAGCATTTCTTATTTAGTCACCCGTTCTACTGGATTTATTTGATAAAATATTTTTTGAATTTAAGATTCATCATTAGATTTAGTACTTCAACAATCAGTCAAAGTTTTGCAGCGTAAAATTTCTGAACAATATTCAACAATATAATTTATTCTTTCACAGAAATATTAATTGATTTTGAAAAATCTTCATATTTGTAGAACTTAAGTTTTATTGTTACAAGAATTGGCATTGTGGGAAATGAATTAATAAGATTGATGATAAAATATCAAACATACACGAACACAAATTTACCCCCTCCCCCCCCACCTCGCGATAGTATAAACGAACATACAACTAGGTGTTTAAGCCATGCGTAAACTAGAAGGATAGTTTTTACAACGATGTTGAAAATTATATGTTGAACTGAATGTTAGGGTGAATAATGTGTTATGTTAGTGAACATTAGAATTGAGAGTAGAGGATCCAGAAAAGGCATTAAAAAAGAAACTTTTTTTTCCAGGGTATTGACTATGTTAGGGACTGTTGTTCACAAATAAAATAAGTAAAAAACACTTTCCTGGAGAAAATTTATTTCTAAACAAACGTTTAAAGAGAAATACGAAAATGTAAAAGTATCTAAATACATATATCTCAATCACGACTTTCAGTTCTTCATGTTATTTCCGCTATCTCCATCCGACACCCACCTCATCCCAACTTATTCCACCGCTGTCATCCATTCCTCCGCAGTCAGAATCTCTCCCTGGCTGACGCCAATGCGAATGTAGTAGTATCACCGCACCGGCGTGGAATGTGCGTATTATCCGCGTAGAGTTACGCATCCAGCCGTGCTATGCGTGTACAGTATGCGCCATGTGGGAGAGTGGGAGGAGGAAAGTCTCTCGAACAAACGACTGACGTGCGCCGCTGGTGCGGGAGGATGTGTGTGGTAGCGCTGCATTATGCGGTACGCGCTGCGTAGGGTTTCATCACGGTGATACTCTAGGTGTTCGGATTCAAGAGTCGAGTGTTGCACATTCCGCGGTTGTTAATTTTGCGTTGTACCGGGTTTTTTTAGGACATGGAAACGCAAGTTTCCAATTACACTTTCGTAGATTTGTAATAGCGACATATTGATTCGACAATCACATAAAAAAATGTGATTCTGATTTAAGGTATGAAAAGCATTCCTGTTAAAAAATTTACTGAGACATCGTTCCATTTTTGCAATAAATTTATTAAGAGCAACTTCGTGAGTAATTTCGATAACCATGGATTCTGCTTAAAACGTTTGAAAATAAGCCAAGAAAGTCGAAACAATTTACTCCGAAATATCCTGTATCCATAAGTAATACAAAAAATAATGAAAAGTAGGTCTACGTATTTTTAATGAATTTCATTGCTTTAGATAATTTAATAATTACAAATAAAAAATTGTTCAAACAATTAATCATAATTTTTATTTACTATGAAGATATTTATTTACCAGAAGAAATTTTCTATGCGTCAAAATTTGAAATTTAGCTATTTTAGCTTTTCGTGTTAACAACCATATAATAAATAAGTAATGCGACGAGACGTTATATAATATATGAACTAAAGGTTTCATAATCTCCTGCGGAGGTTTTAATCTTCTTTCAAAATCAAAATCAATTTCGGAAAAATATAATCATAAATTCGGTAAAACATATATCTCTTCTTTAACTCACAACTTTCGAGTATCTGCTCGTGGAGGAGTGTTTGCATCGTCAACAGCCGACGATGCATATAACAACTCATTTATAGAAGATTTAAAATTGTGAAAAGTTTATCTGAAAATACTTCATACTTCTTCAGCTCTATATCTGCATCATTTTCTGTTTGTTCTCTATTATGTCTCGAGCAAATACTTCTTATGATTAATGGATTATCGTCTAGTAAGATTTAATGCTTGATCCATAAACTCCAGCAGCCATATATCTTCCAACGTTTCATCACTCATATTCAACCACCTCAAATCTCTTCTCTGTCTCTCTCCACGAGTGTGCCCACTTTGAATCTCTCCATCGTCGAGAAGTGTTGTATTCCCGTGTCTCCCCTTATCCTACACGCGCGTGCACTTCTTCTAAATGAGAATCCACTCGTGCGGGGACAGGTTCCTTTTAATGCCCAACGAATAAACGTATTCGCCAGTCCGCTTTACCGGCGCCAGATCCACTCCCCATTAGCTTCACGCACAGGATTATTCCTCCGCGCAGGGTGTCCGTAGGGAGAAAATCGCCGCCACCCCTAACCTCCCTGTTTTTCCACCACGCACTGACCGATTCGTGTACCAATCCTCACCACGCATTCGCTGTGTACAGTCGTTAATAAGAACAGTACTCAAAGAAGGAACATTCGAGATTCATATGGATGTATTTCCCGAAGGGAGTCCTTCGGAGAGTCGACGCAAATCCTGTGAAATATTCGACCGAATAGCTCGGTGACTATCTGGCGATCCAGCTCCGCGATAACGGGGTGGACTTTGAAAGAGAATGGGTGTGAGAAGGATTGTCGGGTGGGGGGACTTGCCACGGGGAGCTGGCTGGACGACCGAGCGCCGGACACCCTGCGGCGATAATCCAATCGCCTTAATTCCTTTTGGGCCGCCAACACCCCTGCGGGGACGCAGCTTCAGTCCTCATCCTCCGACACAGAAGCTGCAGCAGTGGGAACGCGGTTCCCTACCTATCGATTGTCTGCGCACCTCCGCTGGAGGAGCTAAGAGGGAGCCCTGAGGAAAGCCGCAGTAAGCCGATCGTCTTCTCTGCAAACGGTGCTATTTTTATAAAGTTAATGTTTATTTTCGGGAAGTTGTTGTCAAAGTAGTATCGTTAGGGAGGAGATGAAGTAATTTTATTTCTGTAAGGTGGGAAAAGAAGATTTTGAATTTAATAGATTATCTCATCCACCAAAAATACAATTCATATGATTGGGAGATCTTACTCATTAGAACATCTGACATGATAGCGATGTTCCTGATCAGTAGGAGTACAGAAGTTAAAAATAATAATAACAAATATAAAAATGATATGAATTCATTCCCTTTCAAAAATATGTACAATAAACGCACAAGAAATAAATTGGAGTATACGTTAGCCGCAATTTCCAATATACCGACTAACTGAATCAAAAATAAATTATTTTATCAAAACATAGTCGAGCGCAGTCGTTTCTAGAAAAAGGAAAGAGAAACAGTCGCACTCCAAGACGTCTGGAATTAATTAAGGAACTGAAAACCACAAAATGACTTCGAGTAGAGTAATTTTTGTTATTAATGAAATAAATTTAAAAATAGCCGTTACTTCTAACTGAAAATTAACAAATATTGACTTAAAAATTACACATTTTCAAATTAAGAATAAGATTGTACATACAACTGAAAATTTTCTTATTAGCAATCTGAAATTTATGGTTATAAAAGAAACATTAAATTAAGTTAATTTTACATACTAAAGAAATTAAATTAACATTACAACTCCGTCAGCTCATTTGTCTTCCATTTTCCTTATTTCACATCCAAAGCGACTTTAAAACGTATGAGGTAAATTTTCATCACTCTTCTCTGAAACTCTATTAATTAATCTACTCTCTTTCGTAATTTCCATGACCTTCTCGTCCTTTCCCCTCATTTTTGAAGATCTAGTTGGGTGCAGTTTTATTTCTCCTAAAAACCAATGATCACATCCTGTGTTTTGGAGAAGACTCAATGTACTAGAAACATTGTCATGAGATTGACGGTTGCGTATATTAACTCTAGCCCCACCCTGGCCCGGTTTTTTTCTTCGATTTTCCTTTGGGTAGAGGTGAATTTGAAATACCGACTCTCTAGGGCAATCCTCCATTGCAATAATTGATCTCAAATTTAGAATTTTTTAAAAAATTTACGACTTATAACAAAGAATTCCTGAAAAATCTATAGTTCGTTAATAAATGTTCTTGTGAAATAATTTAATTTTTGTTTTATGAAATACAAATTTCTTAGTATTGTGTTGATATTAAAACACGTAGCTGACTATTTTTATTATCTTAGAGGTGTAGGGAGGAATGTTGAATCCACGACTGCGTGAGGGTCCTTGATAGGAATTGATGGAATGGTCCCCTGCTTACTTCCAGAGAATAAATTAGTTTATTACCCCGCACGGGGTCATACGCAGTTTGTAACAGTTTTTTTGGTAATATATTAATACTTTATTATTATTAATAATTTACTATTATAATTTAATTTTATTATTGTAAATTGTTTATACCTCCATCAATACCAGGACATTTCTATCTCGTTATCTTTCCGCATTGCTACTACAGACGTCATATCACCAATACGAAACCCAAAATAACTACAATACTTCGTTAATGATCACCTACACATTACGAAATCACAGACATATCTCTTTCTTAATGACATCCGAAAGAAATTAAACTTCCAAATCGAGCTAGTAGAAAACCATCAACCAACTTCCAGCAAAATATCTCAATTCTTAGAATGTGTTTTATCTAACCTACGCTATTTGCGAATGAAAGGGCGGTTCACGACTTAGGACACTTCCTACAACTCTGCAATCCCTCCACCCTTAATGAGAACACAGCTCAGCCTCTCCGGGGTAAGTCACCAACTGGACCCAAGTAATAGGAAATGTTATTTTTTTTAAAACATTTTATTACCATTATAATGTATTTTTTTAAACATTTTATTGCCATTATAATGTATTTTTTCAAAATATATAAAATTGTAAAATGTCTTCAAACAACATAATTACAATAAAATTACAGGATAGGACCAACCATAAATGAAAGAAATAAAAATTCGGACGAATAAATTTTTTCTTTTATTAGTTAAATGTATTTCTGTAAATTTGAATTTAATTCGGTAAAAGCGGATTCGGTTGCTGATTTACAGTCTTATAATTTACACTTTATAATTATTATGTTGATACTTCATTAAAATCATTAGTCTAAATAAATTGTTAAAAATTATTTCAAACTTAACTGAAATCTTTAATTTTGGCGTAATTATATATTGTTTAGATCTATTTCTGCTTAATTTTATGTAGATTGCAAAAGACATTACAGTGGTAATAAAATGTTAAATAGAAAAATTAAATTTCCTATATCTTGGGTCAAGTTGGCGACTGAGCTTAACGTCGGAAATTCTACTACAATTAACGTCAATTATGTAATCTAATTAAATAAATAATGGAAAACTATCTCAAAATATATACTGTTCGTCCATATAAGGTCATACGTCTTCCATTATTTATTTAACCCCGGAAAGATCGAGCGGTGTTCTTGTTAAAGGTAAAGTGGGAAGTGTCCTAAGCTGTGGACTGCCACTTTATTTTGCACATAGTACAGTGTACACAATTGATCTAAATGTCCATTGAAAATCTGCTGTTTGCATATTCGTGGCAACCCAAGGTTTGTTTTAATAACTGATTTCACCTTAGGGATTTTCACTAAGTGCTCTTGTATAATCTAATAATCATAATCTAATCTAGTCATCAATATGAACCAAATGCAATTTACTTCAAATATCCTTCGAAAAGACTGCTGTGAAATTTCAGATAATTTCATCGATTAGTTTTTCTAACTTCAATGCCACAGACGTTCCATAGAATTAACTCTTATTTACATAGATTAACGTGAACAAGGAGTATTCAGTTAGTATATACTGAAGTATTGTCTTACTGGATTGAGGTTTCTAGAACCACTATACCCGTGGATCTATTATATCATAAAATTTTTTGTTTAACTGAATATTTTAAAGTAGTTTTTTTTTTCTTAACAATGGAATATTTCTCGGCCATTTTGCATTAAAAATTAGTTTTCTTCGGTATAAATTTAATTACCGTGATATTTGATTATTCGAACCGAGACTGGTCTCGATTGATCCGGATGTCGGACTTCTATTGTAGTTTCATCCTCCAATACTTCGAACACAGTTTCCCCGTACCTCGTATGTCCTCCTCTGGCTTGAGGTCGCGTTCCACTGTTGGCTGCGCAACAATAGCACATCATTATATGACAATTTAAATGCCGAGATATCTGATGCAGGTGGAAGAGAGGCGGTTTCCTCGAACAAACGATGACAAGGACTTATTGGAATTTTCGTCTTGTCGCACGGTCCGCCCGCTCGCTCGCCCGCGCTCGCCGCATTTGACGGGGGATTCAGATAAAGTCGCGTGCTTACGGTATCTTTTCTTGTCCGGAAACAGCTGTTGGGGGGAGGAAACCTTTTAAAAAGGTCGGCGCTCTCAATTCTTTAGTTTGGTTGCTCAGCGACGTCTTTTTTTCTTTATTCATTGTTTGGGAATGTGTTTGAAGTAGATATTTCGATTCTTTAAGGCGCTAATCCCTCTCGAATGTTGCGTTGGAGTTCTTTTATCTAGATTTAATATACGCAGTACCATGCATATACTTTTTTTTTAATTTATTGTGTTGTCACATTTTGATCCATAGACTTTTCAATGGCTATTATACATTTCTATATCTACGTACAATTAAAAACAATACATTTTTTTTTATTTCCTATATTTTTTTTCATATCATAAACATTACCTCTATGCTGCGTGTCCTTTTCGTACTACGTGTCCACCACCATGCATCTATAGTACTATTTATCATATTACTATATTATTCAGATATATCTTCCTTAATTAAAGACGATTTCAATGTACATGATCATTGATGTTTCATTAATGACAACGTTAACGGAATAACGTGTTCTCCAATTACTTTACTGCAATCTTTAAGATCACGGAAGTACTTATAGTTTGCTTTTTCGCCCTGATCTAAATAATTGTGAAATAAGATTGAGAAAAGCTATAATCAATTATGATTTGAATGCAAAATTCTCATGGAGCGCAGTGCATTTCAGTTCATACCATCTACTACATAATTATTGAAAATATAATATTAAATCAATAATTTTCATATTTAAAATTTTAAGGAATTATCAATCAATCTGCAGATAATGAAACCAAGAATGAAATTTTTGACAACATACTAATAAATTGTGGAAGTCTTTATTTTGGTAATTTGATGTGTCTCATGTTTTCCATGAAGTCGTTACGTTTGTTATATCCCGAAGAAATCGTAGAGGACCACTATTTAGTTCATTTATTGAAAATTAAGATGGAATCATGTATTAGCAGAAGAAAGTTATTAAAGATTTCTCCAAATTGGGATGAATATTTTATTTAAATTCGATTGTATACAGGAGAAATAATATTTTAAATAAAGCATTTATGTAAATCCCTCGTAAGTTTTTGGTTTAATTTCATTTTAAGATAGCCTCAAAATAGTATAAAATTGTTCATTTCAATCCATGGCTACTATCTGCAGCCTCTACAGTCACCACCACAATCATAATCACTCCATAATCTACATCATTCTAACCTTCATCACGAGTCGTCGCTCCAGGGTTGTTTACAGACACTACGTCGGTAATTGGTGTATAGTTCATCGGCAGTGTTTATCTTCCTCTCATTATATTTACATTGCCATTAACTGGCTCAATATTTTTGCACCTCTTGCATTTACATAAATACGTTGTTGCCTCATAAATACTTGCATGTCCACATTAAATCATGGGTGACCATCCGCAAGTTCATTGTTTGCATTTCGGTATGGTTAGCTTGGTCTCCATTTTCTCTGTTATATCATTTGATTCCATAACGATACACAATATTTGAATGCATCAAATTGTCTCAATTTTAATAGTAATGTTATATTATGTACATTTCTTAGCACTAATTTGAGATATCTTTATTATTATCACGATACGAACATATAATTTTTAATGTTTGTCTTACTGCCGGTGTTGGCTATTGTCAAAAAATACTTATTTATATACTTATATAGATAGGGTGAATTGTATCGTCAACTTTTCATACCAAACGTTGGTTTAACATTAGACCCGTGCGGAGTTTCCCCGCATTTACTTTTGGTAAGGGAAAATGTGTGACGTAGCAAGATGAGAAAAGTTAGGTTATGTTGTGTAGTTATTATAGAACATGTCACGGAGCTGACATTACGCAAAGGTTTATAATATTACGCAAAGCTGACATTACGCAAGAATTTTATAATATATTTCCAGGGCGGATCTTTAAATCGATAGTTTAAATAATTAGTGTCATTTTAATTGTGACTCGCCAGACGGAACTCCATGGCGTCAGCCGCGAGAGATAAGAACCTTTTCCTGTTTGTCCCGTCTCTGTGGTGAGGTTCCCAGAGAACCTATTTTTCTCTGCGGTCAAGCCGGAGATGACACACGATCGTATGACTCGCCACGCCACTGCACCCTGTCACTCCCCTCCATGTGACATTCCTCCCTCTTTCTTCCTAATTGCATTTAAATGCATAAGACAACGCCTCACCATCTCCACAAATTATCGTAGAGCCGTGTGCAACGACTCCCTTCCCAATGACTTCTCCTACCATGAAGAGCTCTTCAATACATTCAAATATCCACATGGAATCCCCCACCCCTATCAGGGCAGTTTCCAGGGTTCGTGGCGCTTTCGGGAAGTTACAAACCAATCCCCCCGCACACCCCTCA
>NNCF01125819.1:105927-125300 GCA_002313205.1 Laupala kohalensis
TGTCGGCGACGGGACGCAAGAAGCGTCCTGCGCGGCTTCACGGGGCGCAGCCGACAACAGTTCTGATGACGGTCTGTATTGACGATAATTGGAAGCATATGGAACATTCTAAATGGACCCTGACGTCCTTACGAGTCTTTAGAACATGTTAATGCAATATATTGATCTCTCGCTCCGATAAGGGCATTTAACATAACTATGTAATCACTTGCTATGTAATCACTTATCATTATAACTTATTAATTATAAGCTCTCTTCGAGCTTATGTGTAAATTCAATTATTAAACCTATGTTATAGTTTATATGTGTAAATGTTCTATTAACCAAACGCCAAAACCTGAATAGAGAATTACTCTAACTATTGCCAAGGGAGTATTCTAATTATTTCCTCTGGGGTCTATCCTCTCCCGACGTTGGGACAAAGACAACGCTAAATATATACATAGCAACGACCAACGCGACATTGTATATTATTGTTATATCGCTATGTTCCAACGCGACAAACATATATTCATTATGATAGAACATCAGTTATTTGTTCCTGAAAGCATATATTTGTTTATTATTTATTTTTTATTTTTGAAATTATGGATCCTATAAAGTAACATTTCATTTAGGGTGTCAAGAGTTAATAGATGTTCCGAATTTAAGTTTTACCTCTTTTATCCCTGGCTATATTAGAGCTGATTGTAAAGGTATTTTTTGTTAATCCACCATATTATTTAATTAACTTCATTGTTGTTGTGAAATTAACAATACAGGTTTGATTTAATTAAAACTCAGTAATTTAACTTTTCACATTTAAGGTATGGACTATTATATTTTTCCTCATCTCTTTCAAGGCGTTCTAGATTAACTATTTTGTGAGTCTCATTTAAGTTCAATAAAATATACTTGAAATATGCAGTGTCAAAAAATCTTCTTTATCGTTGTTAAATATAGTGTGTAATATTAACCTTGTGTTGGTTGGACGTCAGTGCTGTCTAGCGGTCGACAGAGATGTGTACTCTACTTGGGAGGCAGTTTATGGTATTATTGGTCCCCTTCCTGTAGAAAAATGTGTTTCAAGACATCGTTAGTTGTCTTTGAAATAATATAATCCAATTATTCAAAGACATTAGGTATGCCTCTTAAAATTCTTTTCACAAAATTTTTGACTATGTCGATCCTGTTCTAGGAAAAAGGTATATGTTTAAACATGAAATAGAAACCTTTCTGTATGCACTTTTTCGTTATCGCCTTATAGAAGCGTCGTATTTTGAAAATGAAGGGATGATTTGACATTTGATAGTTTTCAAGTGCTGCTATAAAAAAAACTGAAGTAAATGCACTTTCCTAGGGAACCAACAACTCTCTATGAATGTGTGTATAGCCATCTTCTCTCATCCAGAAAATGCAGAAATCACACAAAACGACAAGTAGTGAGAGCAGACGTCACCACACTTACACGTAGGACGCTCACTGCGTACCAATGGTAAAAGCATTTCATTGTTTACTTTCATATTCCCTCTCCTTAACACGTCGCTTTTAAGAAAAAAGTTCCCTCCTCCATCTCCAGTCCTCTCAGTGCCCCTCCATGCGCCCCTCATGCGCAGCTCTCTTCACTCAAGCATCGTTTCATCTCCTTTTCCTTCGGCCGTTATATCACGAAATTGAATCGTAAATCCAAAGAGGAAGTGTAAATATTGCTTCATCGCGGCATACCGTCTTTTCTGAAGGCACTTACCAGTCTGTTGAGTGTTGGTTGCCCTCACGGCTCCCTCTTTGGTACTCGGTGGTGGTCGATTCGAATACTGGTGGGTTGCGGTTTGAGCTTAAATAGCAAGTCTTGGAGTAAGAGGTGGAAGAGCTCTGGCTGATGAGCGGATTTATGGGTCAAAATATGTGGGACGAGGTTATGAACCTGTATTAGGTTGAGCATGTACTATTACTTTAAATTACTCGTATTGAACAGAGTACTCGTGGTAAAATAGAATGAGTAGCTGAGAAAATTGCATATTCGTTCAATTGTGCATAAGTTCGTAATTGTTTTGAAGATTAATTACACAAGGAAGTTTTGGTGTAAGCGTTGAAACGGGATATTGTTCTTGAGCATAAACTCAAGTTTTAATTGTTGTTTAAATTTCGTGACTCGAATTGGACTGGAAATGTACTTTTGATTTTTAGTCTAAATATTTCCTTCATATTCCGTTAAAAATCATTTCCCTGATATTTTCAGTTTTTTTTGTAACTTTGGTGTCCAAATGGTGTGTATTAATGAATAACGAATGAGTTTGGGTTTTCAATCGAATTAAATAGGCTGTTTTGTTCAAGTTAACGCAACTGCAAATCATAGTTTTGACAAATACCTACATAAAAATTAAAGACTGTCGTAAATTCACCGGTCTCTACATCATAGAGAGCACGTTTGCTAAATCGAACCTCTCACAATACTCCTATTTCGAAATACATTTTAGTTACGTAATACATTTTAGTTACGTAATGTAATTTTATTACAATAATTATCATGTTCATATGCTGCTCAAAAACCTAAGATTATATTTTTTCAAAAAATGATGTAACAAAGTATGACCAGAGATAAAATAATCAGTTAATGCGGCAGGTTAAAAAATTAATTTTGAATAATGAATATGTAACGCTTGACGATATATTATAAAAAATCTTAAATGAAACTATAGTTTTATGTTAAACCTATAATATTAAATAAAATAAATAAAAAGTAATTTCAAAAGTAATTAAAGGGTAAAATTAGAGGTGCGACAAACATACCGAACCATTCCTAAATATTATGGAATAAATGTAAACAAGATTAATGAAACTTTAATTAATTTTGCGGTGAAAATTTGGTGGTAACGGGTTTGCAAGATATATGCCAACAGCTTAGAGATCAAGCGATTGAAGACTTAGGTCAATATTGGCTCGTACCACGTTTCTTCTCAATAATCTCTCGTTGCGTCAACACAGAACACGCACAGCAATTAATAAGCGAAAAAGTACGCGTAAAATTTGGAGTCAATATTGGTTTGAACCTGCGTTTGCACTGCGTTCGCGAGATATCGACTAATCGATGTAATCGACGTCCTGAAAGTGCGTACGCCTGCGCCAATTAAATAGGAATGACGAGTTGCATAGAACAAATTACATACCTCTGACACTCGTTTATAGAAATTCCTCTTATGGAAAACTTGATAGACTGTAATTGTTAACTATTTTATCGAGGTATGCGTCGTACGTTCATATCGCATGGGATGTGTTCTGCCAGCGAAATAACTTGCGTGGTTATTGCCTCGCGCGAAGAGATCAGCTTAAAATCAGTTTCTCCCTCGATCTACAAATCGTTGTCATAGCTTTGTTTTAACTAACAATTTTTTTCAATGTTTTCCAGAATCAGTGTCCGACTCAGTGGATTTAATATTTCCTTTCTCCAGAACTTTTTTTATCTTATATGTTTTTTCAAACAGAATCCTCGAAAGGATTCCGAAAATTCCTTGACATCATCCTTTGCACATATTTCATTCACTTAAAAAGGACCTTTCCCACCACCTTTTTCATTTATTCTCGGGGGCGTCAATCGAAGCGTTCCACTTGGAGATGTGACGCGGAGGTGTGATAGTCGATTGTTCATCGCACGGCAGGTGGCGCTTTGCGGGTCCCTGAAGGGGGAACCCCCGTAGCTAGTAGTTCTTACGCTGTCTCCAAGGAACTCGGGGGTTGTATCGTTTGAGTCACACTTAACAGAAAGGTTGTGGAAGAAAATACTTTGCAGTATGGTACTACTATTCCAAGGTAGTAACTTCTCCTTATAAGATCCATTAGTTCCTTAAATGATCGATTGATTTGGTCTTTAGTGATCATGCTAAACAGTTTATTGTTCGGATTTGGATCTTTTAAATCTATAGTTAAGGAAATGGTGTAAGTTATTCGTTTATTGAATTTTCTTTAAATTTACAGCTTGTGCTTTGATGATACTCTATCCCTCTTTAATTACATAATTTTATATTACTTAAAACAATTGTGATTACATAAAAGAAAAAAAAATCTCTCGTGTGGATTTGAGTGACGAAACTTGAAATAATACGTAAAACCTCAATATAATTTCATATTGTTTGCGCCGTGTTAACGATAAGGCTCAAGATAACAAGGATACGCATTTCAAATAAATAATTAAAACAAAGATCTAGTTTGGTCCTCATTCCTTGAAATCGCATTTTTGTAATTACGCAGCGTAATAGACCCATACTTTGGTATTCCTCATAACAGTGGTTATCATTCGACTGAAAAATAGCGCGTTTCACATGTCCTGTCTGAAAATATGTTATTTTTTTGCTCCTAGTTAATAAGAATGGGTGCAGATTGAAAAACCTGGATGGATAGTGAAGTACAATGGTGCGCTCTAAATAATTTCCTGTACAAAATAGAGGATGTGACTCATTGATTACTGTTATGAGCAATAATGTACACAAGTATGATGATGAGCGCAAGTTAACCTAAAGAGAAGAAGGACATTGATTAGCTACATTGTTGCGTTAATGACATACGCGATTCATTTCAGTATCAACTTTATGTACCATTCACATTTCTATTGCTAAATCATGACAATGGAGCAAATTACCCAATATTGACCCTTTCTCTTCTCATAAATGTCAAAGTCATTTGAAGGGAATTTCAATAGATCTCTGCGACTTTCTGTAATAATGAACATTTCACATGTAATGAATACCATCGATCCGAACAGTTAATTTTGATTGTGAGATTTGATAAAGAGGGATTTGTCAGTTTCAGGATCTATACAAAGAAATTAATATTGTACATTTAGAATGTAATAAAGAAGCTTTAATTCATTGAGCAATTATTTCTACAATATTTCATCTCTGTGTTTTATTAATGTATTTCACGGTTGGAAGAGTTTTCTAGCTAAAATAAAGTAATATTTTGATTAACAAATAAATATTAATTCCGAAGCAGTGGTTACATTTCTACAGATATAAAATTTTAGTATTAACATATTCTTCGCAATTCGTGGGTTACAATACGAATTTTAGAATGTTTTATACCTAACCTAACCTAACCAAACCAAACCACGTAATTTGTAAAGTAAAAACTATACTAGATATAATTTTCCGAAATAATATTTTTGCAAAAGTTATCAAATTCGTGTAAGTTATGAAGAGGCTGATTGTGATTTAAGAAATTAATTAATTTCATGTTGCAAGTCGTTTATGTTCTTCCGTCTAATAAATTTGTAGGTAAATTATACTTCACAGAGGGATGTACCCTTGCAAGGGAACCGAATTGACATTTGTCTAGAGTTATTGAGGAAAAATCCAAATGAAAACAATTTCAAAGTCGGCCAAGTACAGAATCGAACCCACCCAGTGTGAAAAAGACAATGAACTTCGTCGAAACCACTTAATATGTATTGCAAAAAAATTAATTCTATTTATTACTATAGAGTATTTTGAATGGGGTGTTTACCAGATACCTACAATGACAAAAACACGCAGATTGAGACGTAAAATTATATAAAATTAAATTGTGATAATTATAAATAAAACGTAGACAATGATTGAAAATTAAAATTAAAATGATTATAATATATTGGGAATAATGAAGAAATACAATGAAGAAAAGCATAACTTTCAAATCCCTCAATCACTACGAGGTGATAATGACTTGATGAACAATAGAATAAGAAGAAGGAAAAAGGGATTTTCGAACCGGCGGTGGAGTACCGTGTTAGTAGAACGAGGGGGAGTATGTGAAAAACCTGCATAGCACCGATTCGATGGGTTGGGGGCGTATTCGAACAAACGCTGCTCTGCACTGATTACGGCAGCAAAAATTCTCGCGCTCCAGGTATCTAGCTCGGGATGTATCGGATTTCCCCTTTCCATACAAAAAAAAACCGTTTCAAATGTCGGCCGCTCGGTTTCGGAAAACGAATGATACGAAAAGAAACAATGAGAAAGAATATCTGGAGAAAAGAGAATGAACCGATCAGTACTATGAAGCTGGCTAGACTGGAGCCTTCATAAATGACACGACTCTTCTCAACAGAAATTGAAGATAAAAAATGAAAGAGAGAAAAGAGGAGAGAACTCCGAGACAGAAAGATGTTTGACGTCACTTTTTTTTTACTCGTGTAATGCAATTCCTCTTCTTGTAGATCCATGTATCGCTCGCGACCGAATCACCTCGTCTTTCAACGCTTGTGTTTGTCACAGAGCCGGCTCCTCCGGTGGGTCGGGACTTGGCAAACAACGTGTAGTTTCGTGACTTTTAACAGAACCCTTCGGATCAAAGGGAGAAAGAGCCGAGCGCAGGAAGTTCAGGGGAAATTCGGAGGCCAGGAAACAGGAGTTACAAATCTTGCGGGAAAGACTAAGACGGTGGAGGTGGCGGAGGTGAGGCTGATATGTAATGGTGAGTGCCGTGGAGTTGGCGATGATGGTGATAGAATTATAAGAGTAGATGTGCAAATGCTGAAAGGGCATAGCGTACTGATGAGTAAGTAATTTATATCGTACCAATGATATGAAGGAAAGTGTGTTTAGTCCATATCGATTCCCATATAAGTACAAAATCAATAAACAAACTACCAATTTACGATTAGAAAATGGTAATGAGCAAGAAATAAAAATTTCCTTCTCTGTACGACAATTTTGACAATGTTGAATTATTATTCCATTGGTAGCGTTCTCGCTTTGAGAACCAAATTTCGCTGATTCGAGTACCGGCGATGCAGGATGCCTGAATACTGACGAAGCTGAACATCCGAAACGTAACGTGTGCTATACTTGAATAGATCAAAGCGATGGATAATGTCCAAATACTTTAAAATAATTATACAAATTTGGTGAGATGCAGGAATGGTAAAACCTTAGTAGAAAGCAATCATTAATAAAATTAATTGAATTTAAACTAAACAAGTAAAAATGGAGTTGAGACAGGATATTCTAGAAAAGATTCTGGTCTAAAATAAAGATAATAAAGAACACGTCATTTAACAATTTCCTACATAAGAAATATTTTTACATATTACTAACACAATTGAAATCCAATCCGTCATTTAATGAATTATGGTAGCATTCTGGTATGAATTTTCTAAACGCAACGAACATATTTATTTCCTAGTTCGTAGGAAATACTATTAGCCATGACACGTGTACTAGTAATATAACATAAGGATAATACCCCATGAGTGCAATTTTTCATATTATTGCATATCATCGTTCATATGAAATACAAAATCAAAAACTACTAGGATATGTTCATTTCGAATGGTTAAATTCATACATTAAAAAAAATAATCCTTATCGCAAAGATACCATATCCAACACAGTATATTACAATATGGAGTCTCTAATAGCAGAAACATTTGTTGTTGTTTATTTTTTCACGATCATGCGTCACCCTGTCTACCCCTCAGGGGAAAACCCCTCCCCCACCCATCAATTCACTCGTTCCGCGTAAAACAGCAGCGGACCGACGGCAGCAGTTAGGGACCGTTTCCTCCGCGTTAAATAAACCGTAGCAACATTGCTCATCCCGTCCTCCTGCAGGAAATCTTGGTGGACAGCTATACGTAACAGGTGAAAAATGACAACTTCCTTCCTTGGCCGTCAGAGCGACGCGGTGCGGTGCGGAGACGGTGCTGTGGTGCCGTGGGCGAAGCAACGCAGGTTTCTTATTGCGCTTCGTCACAGTTCTACCCTCCAAAACACCCTCACCAACACGGGGTTCTCAGATATCGTGCTCTTCTTGTAATCGAAAAGAATCGTAAATATTTTATCGATAATAAAACATTGGCGTTAAGATGAAGTTCATTTCGTGTTCGGAAGGAAGGGGTCTCATCCCTTGTCTCCTCAAAAATACGAGAGGTACAATCTAAGCATTTCTACAAATAATAATAAAAAATATATTGTAAAAAGAGAGTTACAGACTTATTATGACCACATATCGGTCAATAATCTAATCTACTTTCCGGAAGAAAACAAGAGACCATCCCATCAATTCCAATCAAAGGTAATGATAGATTTAATAGTTTTGCGCTCCAATGCCAAACACACTCTCCCACTAACAGAGAACAAATTTAGCTCAGTTTTTGTTATCATATCTACAGTCTATTCATACATTTTTTTATATCACGATGTTTTCAATATATCTTATAGATATGTTATTATATTAATATGAACTGGTGTCAATATATTATTCACAATATAAATCGTGTTTATTATAATAATCTAAAATTCAATAACAATAGCATAAATGACACTGTCGCCCTTGTGAACCTATGAATGAATTCGTATCTACCCGAAAAAAAGTGGAGAAAAACCCAGGACAGGATTGATATTACAGGATAATGAATAAAAAAAATAAAAGACCGAAATGGATTTTTGCAATAAGTGACGTAACATATTTGTAACTGTCTTGTTATTGTTCCAATGTCGAGATGTAACATCGATATTATATTTCAATTATAATGTCATTCATTTTTTAATTTTTCGTACTGTAGTATCTAGTCATTTATCGATACATCTCGAAACCTTTTGTAAATACACACATACTTTTACCTCCTACCTCTCAAAATTTTGATTGTTTGAAGTTCACCTTATTTTTAATACAAGCGAAAAAAATATTATATTTTGCTTAAATGGCCAATAAAGTGTTCTTTAAAAGCTAAATTCGATATCAGCATATAATATTTCATCTATTTATATAATTCTTAAGGGGAGCCGGAGCGGCCTTCCTTCTCATGTTAATTTTAGTAAATACTAGGAACATTTTCTCTGAAACCAATAACCATGTTTTTCTAATTATATTACTGCATGTTCAGTAAAACTTTTTGCACAAATTTGTGATGTAATGTTTAGAAATAGTAATTATTTCTAGTTGTACTTTTTTATAATAAAGTACTTTACTGTTCAACGTTCATGTTTGTTTTTACTGCAATAACTTTTGTCTCATAACATATTTTTTCACTATTTGGTATAAAAAGGAAGTAAGAAAAACAAGAAATATTGTGTAAAAATTACAATGCACTTTTGGTTTTTAGTTTTTGAAAAAAGTTTCCTTAAATATGAAAATTTGTAAATTATGGGAAATACATTTTAAAGTTTCCTAGTTATACCTGCCCCATATTATGGATCGTCGGATTCTTCTTCCTGTAGTTTCAATTTCCTTTCCAAAGCTCTCTTCTCACCTTTTGCTGCATTTTTAGTCTTTTTCTCTTCTTGCTGCACATCTTAGCCTTTCTTTATCTCTTTGATCCATTTCGTAAATAACGTTGAGTTCTAGTTGGAAACCTAAATTTTTTAGAACCTCGCACGCAGTTCGCGTCACGTCAGTTTTAATACCATAAAAATGCACTTAGGATCCACATAGAAGAATGAAACTTGGCTTGTTATGTTAAGAAAACATCTAAGTTTGTAAGTACGCAAAAAACAAAAATTCTATAATTTCATTATTTTGATCCATTCCGGCTCCCCTGAAATGTTAATACGATTTTTCTCAGTTGACTGAACTAACTTACGGAATTTGAAATCGTTCTGATGTCCATGATCCTGTAGCCAACTCCTACATCGCCCGCTCCTTCCATTTTCTCGCGGTCTTGCTTTCCAGCTCCACGCCGCAAGTTGACAAGAAACTTATGCGTACCAAACTTCGGTTGGTTAGTGAGCTTCAGAATGCGTGTGTCACAGACAAATATCTTCCGTTCTTGACCGAAGTCCAAAACTTTCTTGTTGTGTCTCGAACTCCCTTCTTTATCGTGATATGAGTTTCGCCATTGAAATGAGATAGATTGGTATTGGATGATTTTGCCCTAACTTTTGATAACGACATGATAAGTACTGTGATTGACTGGGATGGACATAGTTCATTTTTTAAGTTATGTAAAAATGGAAGATAAACTACATTGTTCAAACTCTATTTGCTGTAACTGAGATGTATCGTAAATTATTTAACGAAAAGCTGAATGACTATTTTTATTTTTACATAAATGTAAATTTACATTAGTAAAAAAATCAACGATTTTACAGATTCAACTGGCGCCAACAGCTCAATATGTTAATCAACGAATATTATTATTAATACTATTAAAGCTAATTGTAGATGGGAATTATTAAATTGATACCCTCCAGATGCAAACAAAGGACAACCCCATCATTTCCGATGAAAGGATCCAAGGACGCTGGTGGATTTAATATTTCTACTCCCCCTAACGGCAAAACCATGACGTGCACTTATATAAGAACAAAAATAATTAGCTAGTTGTTATAAAATCTACAGAATATTAGCAAATTTTATTTCTGAAATCTTTTTAGAATAGCGGTTATAACAGTTATCTTCAAAAGGTTATATTATAACAGTAAAATACAAGTTTATATCAATTTATTCTTTCAAAAATATTGCTAATAAATATTAGTTATTGACTATCAGGAGAGTGTTAAATTAATTATTACACTCGTACTCCGGCCAGGTAGTCACTTTGACGACACCCTTGTGACATACACTTTGTGTTCGTTAGTCCGTAACATCCCTCAACAGTTAGACGAGAGCCCTCATGGGAAGCGACATCTGCCAACAGCGTGAACGCAATCACCTGCGGACATAATCGTCTCTTAGGAAGAAGTGCTCTAAGGCTTTAGGCGTTTGGACGTTTAAACGCGCTGACAATGGAAATCACCGTGGGGATGAAATGGCGGAAGGGTTTGGGAATTAGAGCAACGTGCAGCGTCGAGATGGCGGAAAGCTCAGCGGGGTAAAAGAGGTTAATATTTATTACGTCATCATATATTCATCATCAGTCGAAATTCTTGACCGCGTGTACCAAGAAGTATATGTTATTTTGAATGTAGGTCAATAAACATCCCACTCACATTACCAACGTTTCGAGTTTTATTAAGTCTTCAGGGCTGCGTATACACACAAACATACATCGTTTTCTTATATAGAAAACAAAACTTAAAATAAATAAATAAATAAAATAATGTTAATATTATTTGTTACGTTTTGTAATTATGTATTATTATTTTGTTTGACTAGTTTTGGTTATTTATTGCGTTGATATGAGATGATAACTGATCATGTTGGTAGTGCTACATAGCACGAACTCTTGTGAAGTGGATGCACCTTGTGAGCTGGTATGTGTCGTGGGATAAGTGGTTGTAGTGATTGTTGGTGATTGGAGGTTTAATTATGTGGCAGACGTAAATATATATTTGATCACTCTGGTTATGGACAATGTTTGCTCTGTGGAATTATTTAATAGGTTTTTAATTAAATTTTATCGTTTTTTTATGTAGAAAAAACCTTGATGTATGTTTGTATGTATACGTTGGCAATCTGAGAAGGAAGTATTTCTTGACCTACACTCAAGACAACTCAAATATTGGTTAGCAAGGATTTCTTTCGTTTACTGCAATAAATTTGCGTACAATTCATTTCCTTTTGGTTTTGGAGTAGTTTGAGTAAACATATCCCCATGGTGATTTCGAAGTGCAAAACAGTTCATCAAGATCGTAGTAAATTTTAGTTTTTGGGAGGAATATGATTTTTTTAAATAGTTTCACGATTCAACCCACGTAGAATTGTGTCGTTATCTCGGTTCATAGTTGGTTGAAATGAATACATGAAAATGATTGTTCATTATTGAAGAGATCTTTATTCATAAAACCTCTTGGATAAACATTACTTTATTAACAAAATGTAATTATTTAATAAGGAAATCATTAATATTGTTGATATTGCAAAGTAAATTGGTTTTTAGATGAAGAAAAATGAAGGTGACTTGATTCCGGAACCCGATAACAATTCATACCCTAATTGACGATTCAAATGAGTTTCGCCTTACAACGATAGAAATGGTACCAGTATACTTGGTAGTGTGTTAGTGTTCCCTGAAATTTTATAGAATATTGAATTAATATGAGAATGCGGGGTACTCTCAAGAATGTAATTTGGTAGAGATGGGCGCCTCCAGCGAACTAAGAGACATCCTGTAAGAGATGTGAAATATAAAAGAGGCAATTCGACATAGTGACCATGTTAAAGATGTAGATTTATCAACAAAAATATTTAGAAAGGTACATCTATACAACCCGACAAATTCAAGAATTCGAATACCGCGTCCGCATCTGAAAGCCAATCTTGTCATTCCTTAGCTCGAACCGCCACTTCCTTCCGCAAGCGACCACCTTCTGTAGCAACCCACGGCGTCGCACAGGCGTTGAGGATAAGCTCTTCTGTGTCAACAGCATTCGGCGAGCTTACTACCACCACCAACGCCTCCCTTGGTTTGCGTTCGTACTAATTCCATCGTGGAGGCAGTCGCACCCTCCCAACCACGCAGTCGTTCTCCCTTCATGAAGGAGGCTTCTCATTCTCCGCTTTTTCGCTTTCGTTTTGTCCAAAGCTCTTGTTTTCAAGATGGATCGATCGACTGCGTGGTTGGGATTTTTCTTCCCTTTTTTTTCGATTTCATTTAGAGCTGTTTTCGGGATTGTTGGAGATTGGGGTACTCGAGACGAATGGAGTGATAGTGCCGTTTCGACTGACTCCTTCAGGAGTGCGAGCTAATTGTTCCGTTCGAGTATACGGGTGATTATGCCCTGCTTTAAAGAAGGGAATAACAAATCTTTCATGTATTGTTTGCTTCAATTATTCAGATTTGGAGGACCGTAGAGAAAATGTTTAAGAGCGCTTATAAGAATTTTTAATGAAAAGATATATCATCGTCATCTCAAAGGTTTTATTTTACTAACAGGTACTTTGTACAAAAGGGTTTCTGAAATAATAGAATCAAAAGAAAAGCTTTATTAAATAATTTTTTATTCTATTTTCATAGAAAAGTAGCAATTTATAGTACAAGTCTCCTAAATAAAAAAAAGATATGAATGCTATTCAAATTTCTCGTAGCTCTGGTCAAAAATTCACATGTGTTTCTAACATAAGGCACTTCATTGATTCATAATATCAAATAGAATATGAAACACTTGTATATGTGGTGATATCGCGACTATTCTAGCTACATTTTGCCACACAGCCGTCTGCTGTCCACATCGATTGAGAAATATCTTGGAGGGGCTTCTCACCTCTAGAAGTTTCGTTGGGGATTTTTGCCACATTACCATGCACTCATTGGAGAGATAACATATAAATTCTTCGTTCCCCCAAAAAGGGATAAGACCTTGCTTCCCGCTCTCAAAATCTTGACTACGCCTTTGCGTGGGATTGGCATTTTGACGAGTTAATTCGTAGGAGGATGATCAACTCGAGTTTTCTTCAAGAACGCTTTATGTTGCAAATTACATGAAAATAATGCGTATGTGAAATTTATTACTTAAGAAACATAGAAATTGTTATAACCGATAAAGAAAACGTGCGAGTCATAAAATTTCCAAAAAAATACCAATGACTCTGAAAAGAAATGTGAGATGCCCGTGATATACAATCTCTATCTTCCTTTTCTCTCCCTCTTTCTCTCTCATAGATAATGAATGTTTGTTTGTCCTTCGCGCGTTCCTATACCATTCATCCGATTCACGTTATTCTTCTTTAATTCATAGATATAATCTCTGACAAGGTTTTAGTACATATTTTGTTACCCTAGGTATCACAAGTATTAGGCAATAACAGTAATACACAATCACAGGGAAAAATCAATATTCGGAGAAGTGTATTCGCTTACGCTGCTTAAATGGTTAGAGGTAAGAGAGAACTATTTAACATAAATATTGTTCGTCTCAAAGAGTTCTACAGAGGCCGCGACAGCATGTCTATCTACAAAGGTTATATTGTAGTCCTGTGTCAATTATTTCATAACACGATCTCTGGATTGTAGTTTATTCAGTTACTAATTATTTTTATGTTTCTGATTTAATATAATGCATGCTTAAAAAGTATTTGCGTCAAATGCTAAGAATAATCACTCCACTTAAATGTATCCATTTGAACTAAAACTCACTAGGTTCATTGACTTCTTCAACATTAAAGAAGGACTTTATGTCTCCTTCTTGCTTTAAATCTGAGTAAAAAATAAACAAGTATGTATTCTACTTATGTTTAACTTCGTTAGAAGTATTTGATAATTGTGCTTTCCTACATAAAATTCGCACTCTTTATCTATTCGAATAGGAGAAGTAGATACAATTTTATCTCATGACTTTTTAGTTAACACACCTGCATACACTCTAATGCAAATAAATCACTCAATATCACTCAATATCATTGAAACTTAACACAGACAGTTAACAACGAATAGAATATCAATGATATTTCAAAATCCTCTCCTCAGTATCGCGTTGAGTTCTGCCAATTGGAATTGTCTCTCTCCAACGTATAGGAAAGATTTACCGCCATCTATCGACGGTCTCCTACATCTCTCAAGCAAGAGCGAGATTTCAATTTTGTCCAATTCACAAATCGCTGAGTGCGACAGCGCGGTGTCTCCCACTCCCCATTTTAATAACACGGTTTCGTCGATTCTATAGCATCTCTAACGCGAGCGGTGGCAGGATTTGTGTCAGCGATTACTGCTCCCTCTTTTCGACCGTTGTTCTTTCGAGAGGTGTGGGAGGGTTTAGTCATCTTCCTCACACTCCAAAATTGTGTTCATCTTTCTCTTTTAACTGGTTTACTATTTTTACTTTTGTGGAGAAAATTTTTTTTCACGATATGATGAATTATCATGTAAGTAAATACTTTAGTATAACACGTTTCAAACATGCAATTTTATATTTCTAATTTTGGCCCTCGGTATCATCAGCTTATAACACTGAAAAAAAAAAAATTCTTGTATTCGTCAGGGAAAACCAAAACGAGCGCGGAATTGCGAAAAAAAACCCATTCATTGCTGGATTAATTCTAAACATATATGCTTTTGTCTTGGAATGAAGAATTTTTTAAAAGTTTATTTTACTTATTGAAAACATTGTTTGCAATCATGTCCATTATAACATCTATTACCGCTTCGAATAACTAATATAACTTCGATCCGTGTGTCAGATATTTCTGAAATAATTCCTCTATAGCATTTAAGAATATTTTGTTTTTAAACATTGGACCTAGTTGCTTTCATTTATTTGATCTGCCCACTTTAATATCTAGCGGACCGCCACAGCTTAATACGACGTATTATGTTATATAACATTGCAAAAGGTTCTTTCTCATTTAACAACAACAATTTTTAAAACGATATTCTATCAAAATTCCAAGTTCCCTTTTTAAAGGTTTTTTTCTTTCCACTTGTGAATGAGTGAATGACAACTGTACTTATAGAGAGATATACAGGGTGATTCAGAATTCCTATTACACAGTTATAGGTGTTGTAGAGGAGACTCAGGACGGCAATATTTGGTAATAAACCCATGTCCGTAAATGCGCTATTTGGAAGAAAAACGACTTTGAAATAACGTCAAAGTATACGCTCCATGTGTATCAACCAACTCGTATCTGCGTGAACTAGAACATATGCTCGAAGTGGCGACCACGACTTTCGTTGCACAAAGTTCACATACACACGGTCCAAAAGTCCTGGAGTGTCCTGAATGACCTCCTCTGCAGCTATTACACGGGCAAGGAGATCGTCCTGTGACTCCACGAGGGTCTCGTAAATAATACTCTACAGGTAGTCCCACAGGAAAAAGTCCAGAGATGTTAAATCGGGCGATCGTGGTGGCCAACGAATCTGCCCTCCGCAACCTATCCACCTGTCCACGAATGTTTGGTGAAGATGCTGACGGACGTCGCGTGAGAAGTGGGCTGGCGCGCCATCATGCTGGAATCACATCGTCCGACTGATATGCAATGGCACATCCTAAAAATGCTGCGCCAGTGCGTCTTGCAGGAAGGTCACATTTCAGTGACGGGGCGGTAGAAAACACGGGCCAGTCAGATGACCATGGATAATACCAGCCCACACATTAATACCGATACGATGTTGAAATCGATGGGTATGTGTGGCATGAGGGTTCTCCTCATCCCAAATGTGGCAGTTACGACGGATGAGCAGACCTTCGTTTGTGAAATGCGCTTCATCTGTGAAAAGAACGATCAGAGCAAAGTCTGAAACGTCGACACAACGGGTCTAGGAACCACGCACAGTAATCGGCACGTGGCGTAAAATCAGCTGGACCCAATACCTGTACCCTCTGTAGGTGGTATGTGTGAAGTTCTTGTCATTGAGAACTCGACAGACGCTGCTCTGGGATACACCCACGGCACCTGTGATGTTGCGGATACTCGTACACAGGATCTGGTCGACCAATTGGAGGACTTCCTCTTCCACGTCAACAGTGCGACGCGTCCGGTCACGACCACAATCGGTTCCATTAGCCTTGGAGGTGCCGGTTTCCCGAAAACGTTGCTCCAATCTTGCAAAAATTACACGTTTTGGACGGGCACGACCCGAAAATCGTTCGTGATACAGGCGTTGTGATAATCGACCATTTCGTCCACTTTCATCGTAGATTAGCAACATCTTTGTATACTCGTTAAACGTGTACTCCGCCATTTTGTAATGCACTGTCTTTCCCGATCACTCATTGACAACTGATGTACCTGCGCATTCATTGGATTGTTCTGTGATGTTCTGTGATGTTCTGTGACGTGACATGACGTTAGACAAGACATCACGTGACACGAAACACCGTTCTCTGTCAATGTGTATTGCCGTCCATCGTTCAAAGTTGTTCCAAACGGCGCATTTCCGAACATGGGTTTATTACCAAATATTGCTGTTCTTAGTTTCTTCTACAACACCTAAAACTGTGTAATAGGAATTCTGAATCACTCTGAATAATATAATTTCTTCTCGTTTTTGCTTCTTAATTATCATTTGAAAATTTCAAATCACGCTTATTTCTCTAAAGAAATGTTTCATGTTTACACACTTAAAAAACAAGGACAATATCCCGGATTCATGCATATATTTGTTGTCAAAATGCCAACAGGGAACGGAACAGAAATATGTGAATAATCAGACAGGTAGCTATCTATTTGACTTCCTCGTTCCACACTCACAGTCACACCTCATGACATCGGTATATGGTGCGATTACCTATAACACACTCCACTAGAACCCAAGGCTTGACAGAACTTCGGTCTGGGTAGACCTCACTAACCACTGAGCAAAGGCGTTGCTATATAGGGAAATTTTTTTTTTAAATATATGCAAGTAGATAACATTGAATCATACGGATATCATATTTCTCGTACATAATTTCCGTGCATATCTCGACAATTATCGTAGTTTTTAAGATTGACTAATCACCCCTTCCCGCAGCTATTGTATCTCCCTTATCCATTTACACAGTCCCTTGCTCTTTTTTTGTTGTTTCTCCCTTTCATTGACTAGTAATTGTTCTCGACCGCTGAACACTGAGCACGGATTCAGGATTAACGAGATCACATAAAATCTTCGAACGGTTTTATTGGAAATCGTTGCTCAGCAAAGCCGATTGAGTTGACCTGTTAAAGCAAAACGAACCGCAGAATAGCAATAACCGCCAAAATAAAGTGGAATAAGCATAAAAAAGCATCTTAAAGTATCACATATTAAAAATATATAAAGTGTTTAGAACATTTAAAGACGTCAACACTTACGTTTCACAAAAGATAGGCGCTGTACGATCTTCCGTTTATGATCCATAGCTGCGCAAACGTCAGAAAAGACAGATATGGAAGTGTAGTGCTTTAGTCTATTCTCTTCAAGGTGCATTTTGTTAGACAATGAATGAGGAGAACTAGAGCCGATTTTCATGATGCAGTAAAAAACGATTTCGAATAAGATTTAAAAAAATTTGGACGTAACAGTTAAAAAATTACAAAGTACGAAGTAATACCTGCTTCCTTTATTAACTATTAGTATATCCTATAAAATTGTACTCGATGAGAAAGTGTTATTTTGAATGAAGAACTATTTGATAAATAGAAAAATTATTGTTTAAGCTGAATATTTGGAAAGTAATGCAAAAATTTAGATAAGAGGCATACTTCAATGAATGAGGTCGTGTTTCTTGTAATACATAGAGCAGGTAAATAAAATGTTCAATTGCATAAAAAGAACCAAGATGTTTAAGTAAGTGAGCAAAATACAAGTAAATATAACATTTGGAAGCTATACAGAATGAAATTTAAAGTAATTCGACAATTATACACATGAAGAGCGAAGAAAAATGTGGCGCAGCGAAAATGTCATAATGGGGTACTCCGCAAGTAAGTGGCTTTGTTTCTGAAAGACAACGCTGAAGTATTTTTAGTATTGGATATTTCTACTTGTTGATATCTATCTTTTAAATAAGAAGTTAGCCATTGATGTGGAAGTCCACGAATGCCTAAAGAATGCAATTTGGAAAGGATAATTTTGTGATCGATGACATCGAATACTTTGGATAAGTCAAGAAAAACACCCTGAGGATTTTCTCCACGGTCTAGAGATGTGGTAACATTGTTTAAGAAGGAAAATGTGGCGCTTGTAGTGGAAAAGGACTTCCTAAAATCGTGTTGATCGTCAGAGAGAATGCTATTTTTGATAAAAAAAATATAGAAGACGCTTATAGAACAATTTTTCTAGGATTTTTGAGAAAGTGGGTAGTAGAGATATTGATCGGTACATTCCAATATTAAGTTTGTTTCGTTTCTTGTCTAAAGGTTTCACTTTAGCTCTCTTAAATATTTTAGGAAACACCCCTTCCGATAAAGAACTATTAAAAATATTTATGAATGGATTTAATATAGCATGGGACGAAAATGTAACAATAACCTCAGGTATATCATCTACGCCTGTTGAAAATTTGTTTTTTAATGAGCTGATGATTCTCATGACTTCACTGGCGTTAGTTTCGGATGTGAACATAGAATTGGGTACGTGTGTGGATATAATTTGGAGGACATTGATTTTGATATATTGAGTTCGTTATTTTACCAACTTCTGAGAAGTGAGAATTAAACAAATTTGCGATGTCCTGAGAATTTGTTACGATTTTGCCATCGTTTAGTAAAGAAACATTTTCTTGGCGATTTTCAGAAGTAGACGTGTAATTTTTAACAATATTCCACATGGCTTTCATCCGGTTGTTCGATTTTAGTATATGCCTGTAGTTTTTCATTATTTTAGCGGCTTCCATTATTTTAGCGCATAGACTACTTTTCAAAGAATAGTCTTATATTTACGAAAATAATTATGGAATTCGGGTGGTTGGTTATAGCGTATTGAAAGATAATATAAACGGCGTTTGTTTTTTTGAAGGAAACGTTATCCCTTGGGTAATCCATCTATTGTATTTCTTTGTGTTAATTAACTTACGTTTTATGGGAAAGCTAGAGCTGTAATGTTTTAGGAATATTGAGATAAATACATTGAATTTGTCGTC
>NNCF01125819.1:125939-170688 GCA_002313205.1 Laupala kohalensis
TCTGTGAGGCATAGCAAATCGAATCGACTTTCGTGTACCAGAATTTCAATGTCTGTCAATTTGTTTGAAAGGGATTGGACATTATGATGAAATATAATTATTTTATTTTCGCAAAGAGTTTGTGACTCACGAGAAATGGAATAGACAGATTGTGGAGAGGAATTTGAAATTGGTACAGATTCTAGTTCCGGATCAAGCCCGAACACTGCACCTGAACGCGATTGTCACATTCGAGTAACACATCGTACTCCTGAGCGCATGTTGTAACTGTGTATGGGGGCGGCAGGAGGAATAGATGAGGACTTGGGAGATGAGGAAGCAGTAGGTGAAAGAACGGGGAAAGGAGAAGAAATGGGTGTCGAGGTAGGAAGAGGAGATGGTGATGAGGTAGGAGCAGGAGGAGGAGATGAGTTAGGAGGAGGAGGAGATGAGGTAGGTGCAGGAGTGTGTAGTGGGGCAGGTGGATGATGTGAGGTCAGATGTGAAGCTAGGTCAGAACCGAAGTGCTGTTTCCCAGACGGTCTCAGGTGTAAACCGTGCAGGGTAAAGTTCTTGGCAGTCAGGTGTGATTGCAAATCAAAAAATGTTATTTTTGTGTCTGCCAGGTGATGTTTTTACGGAGATGTTTGCCAGGTTAATTTCGTGGTTTATTTGTGGAACGTTGAAGCGTGAAGGCAGGCTAGAGAGCACTATGTTCGTGTGCAAGGAGGCTATTTTTAGTTTTTGAAGATGTTCAGACGCGTTGAAATGACCACCCAAGTTAATATCGTTCTGCTCACCTATGATGATTACTGTGTTCCGCTCTGTGAGTTTTTTAGTGTAAGTGTCGAGTTCACGAATAACTTCAGCCAAACGAGCGTTTGGCTTAAAGAAACTGGAGACTGAGAACTGGCTAGGAAGCAATCCACGCAATACGGAGGACATCTGACGACCGTGCGAATCAGCTAGTATGAGCACGTTTGATTTCTGCGTGGAAGTGTTGGTTTCATCTCTGGATAGCACTACTTTACGTGGTTTTGGGCGGCTGTGCTTACCAGTGCGTGGTGTGTGAACAGGTCTGGGTACTGGACGGGAGGGGATGAAACGAGTAGGTAAGGGAGAAAACAGGGACATGTCATCTAACACACTAAACCTATTCTGAGTGAAGAGTTGGGGTGGTGCATGCGTCGTTGGTNTAGCAGTTGGTAAAACGTTAAGAATTTCTAACTGTAGTCCAACCGCTGATCGTTTTCTTATTGACCTCTTCCAGCGCACTGATTCGTGTGTTAATATATTGTACCACGTCATTGTACGCCTTCTGAAAATCAGCTTTGAATGAGTTGAGGAATGCGATAGTGTCCATTGTTGTGAGATAGTTAGCAACTTAACGACGAAAGCAAATGAGAATACACGAAAAATGACAACTAACACTGAATGAAGGATGTTAGTATAATAATATATTTNATAATAAATAAATTAAATATACAAACAAACCGACGACAAAAGTGATTAAAATAATTATTTAGGGCGACCACTGGAGATTGATTAATTCGACAATAACTACCGTATATTGTGTTAAAATGTAAATAAATACGAAAGAATCAAGAACAACGAATTGTAAAATAATGTAATAACTCTATGAATTATGACGACGATAACTTGGGTGCAACAATGGAGCAGGGTTTAAATAAGTAAATAAACAAACCGACAACTAAAATGACAGAAACAATTTAGGATGACAACTGCAGATAATTTAATTCCACAATAACTAAGGCAATATTATGTTAAATTGTAATGAATATCTACAAAAAGATCACGAAAACAAATGGTAAAATATTGGAATAATTCTATTTACGACGACGAAACTTGAGCAGTACAACAATAGAGTACGTTATTTGTAAGTTAATAATGATGTAATAGTATACGCACCAGAAAATCTAAATACAACAAAATAATTAATTTAAATGCACCAAGAAGTTACATTTATGACTCCGTTTGTACTTACGTAAACTTTATCACACCTTTGAATGAAGCACTGAATGAAAACAATATGAAATTATATTTGGTCCGTTGAGTTTGAAAACCTTAGGAAATGTTTTTAGTGTTTTTTCACTTAACACTCACACAGAACAAAGAATTTTACACTACAATGAAAGTTGGGATCTAAATACAACTACTGATCACAAAAAAAACTCGAAAAAATAAAATAATTAGAAAGATTGAACTGAAAAATAGAGAGAGCTCATTCACAAGCGCAGCTAACGCCAGGAGCAGGTTAGCCCAGTTTGAGGTATTCATTTGACGCATAATTCTATGCTCCTTTATTTTGGATAGAGTATACTGTGCGATGCTTTGGTTCCGAGATATAAGCAAGAACACTGAAAAAGTGCAAACATTTTGTGGATTTTGGCTGCCAAAAGTTATATATTTGGAACCAAATGAAGGTATTAAGACGATATCCTTCTTTGTCCAAATTTATTCCATCAACTTTCATTTTATTTATTTTAATCTACTTTTACTGGCCTACGAGTACTTGCACGAACTATTTGTATTCTTGTCTTAGGAGTGCTGAAATGTTAAATCCGCTTTGATTGGAATTAATAAAGGACACTTGATCAGAATTAATAGTCCCTTACATGCTTCTGGAGAGTAAATTATTTTATTGTCCTCCACGTGATCATACGCAGATTGTAACTGCCTTTTTGACGATAAATTTATTTATTGTTTTCGTTTGTTTTATCCTGTGCTTCCTATTTGTCTTCCAAAACTATACACTTCTAGGTATATCCGTAGGAATCATTTAAATACATCTGCAATTAATATATATTAATAAGTACATCTTGACTTGAAACAAGGAACCACATAAATACGAGATTATTGACAAAAATTAACGTTCGAACCAACGTCATTCATCAATAGGAAACAAATTTGATTTGTTTTCTCTTAAAATATTCAGAACATTCGATAGTTTTTTGCACGTCGTTCGTTATTCGACAGTCATTTAGTGCCATTTTTTGAAAAAGATGGTACAACCGAAGATGCTTTTTCTCTCAATTTTCAAATAAAATAATAATGTGCGAACATTTATTTCAATCATCACTTCTCAATTCTTATGTTGAATGTGAGGAAATAAACAAAATTCTAATCTTGAGTTTGTTAACTGAATTATTACCTATTTCTCTAAGGCACATATTATCATTCATAAATTTTCAGATAACGCTAAAATCTATCACAAGGTTCATTGTTTGAATTTCACAATGATAATAATTTCTTGAATTCATTAGTTCTCCTTATTAAAAAACGTCTAGAAATGGCAAGGTGTCCAAAATCTAACTTAGATTTGTTTCAATGTCAATGTTTTCTTTTTTTCTTTCTAATTTTATAAGTATTGTATAACAAAGTGTTGTAACCAGACAAAATTATTTTCGAGATTCTTCTTATGTTTACGAACTGGGTCCAGGAGTCTGTTGTTAAAATTTCTGGATCATTTCTATTTTTTTTTTTTGTTAGTCAAGATTTCTGTTCGAGCACGTTTCAATGTATTGGGAACTAATTCGTGTGATAACATGTATCATTGGAATTTTCGTGACGACAAAAATTCTCTTCTGTATTTCCATGGAAATACAGCATTGAGTGTACGAAAAAATCCGAAGCGTTTTTTGTTCTTTAGATATGGTTCCGTTCCCTCAACATTTACGGAATTTAGTATTTAGCTTCAATCGGCTGCTTCGCAAATGTAACATCTTTTTACTTTTGATGACATTAGCAACAAATAGTTTGCAGAAAAGTATCATAAAAGTGAGACCAAATTCTGAGAAGTGAATTTTAAAAAAAAATGTAAACGTGTATTTTTATAATATCATTTCATGATATTGCACGTAGTCTCTCGACCAGGTTGTTCCCCTGCATTTGTGTTCGAACAAATGATCTCCGATACCTCCATACCTCCCTTGTTCGCCACTAGGAGCGCTGCACGGGGATCACATCAACGAGCAGTATCCTGTTGTTCTTTACACAGGAAACAACACCGAGTAAAGGTTACCAAATCCGCGCAGTGAGCGAGTGAGTCTGTCCAAATTGGTCTCACTATCGCGTTGCGATGATCCCTAGGGTCTGCGTGCCCTTGTGCCACTCAGTCAATCGGCACGCTCCTCGTTATGCAAGTATGCTGCTCGAGCCCTTAATCACTGCGAAGTGGTGGCCGCGGCGCGTACATTTTGTGACAGCGACGACTGCGCTGTCGGTTGCTCGCTGCTGTGAGCTTATCTTCTTTCATTCCGTGGAGTTTCGTCCCTGGCTCGGAAAGCGGTGCTGCACGAAGTGTCTATGGAACTGGGATCCGTAACAGAAGGTGTTCACTGGTCTCAAAGCATTGCCGTTCAGGTAAATTCTCTACTATTGAGGAATTTTATCCACAGTGACTGAAGTCAAGTTGCCAACTATTCTATATCTTGGAAATACTAACCAAAGTAGTTCTTATTAATTAATAATTCATTCAACTGATTTTTATTATTGGATGAGGACAATTATTTTGTGGTTATAAAACTTAATGATAATGATTTTCATTTGACTCTTTCTTTAACAAGGGTCGCACTGTCTTTAGTCAAGTGATCGGCTACCATTTACATAAGAACGGTTTTTGGTGAGTTATTATTGTAAATGTAAGGTGTAACGTCCCGCAGGGTGGATGTTTGAGCGACTCCGGTCAAATATCCCCTTTCGTTCAGTTAAATAAACGCCACAAATTCCACTTGATCTCAGAATGCTTTATTCGAATGGACCAGCGCTATGCTTTATTTATGGTGAATAAGCACTTGAAATTGAATAAGCAATGGAAAAGAAATAAGTAATTGAATCAAATGATTTGACGGTTGTTAAAAACCGTGTGACAGGCGTAGCATGCACGTCGTCAAACTTGCTTTTTTACTGGAGTACGGTATCTTGCAGCGAAGATCCGGGACCCTCTGGGAAAGGCAGAGTGGCGTGGAATTTCTCCAGGAAGCAGGATCTCGATTGTGGCTTCAGGGTTTCTTCTGGTCCACGTAGATTGCATAGACGCCTTCGTTTCCAACGAAGGCTTGAATTTCCCGCGCGGATTCCAGGTCGTGGAAGGCACTGCGCCGGGGAGTTTCGTCGAGATAGAAGTTTGGAATATCTCGGCGAAGTGGAGCTTATTTGTGGCAATAGCTCGGAACTGCAGCGTTATAATCAAAAGTAGTGAGCTCGTCAAAAAGTCTTTGAGCAGCGAAAATACTTTGATGATCAATTCGTATCAGCGAGCGCGTTTTTGGACGTCTAGTTCTCACCAGGATAGTAACAGTTCTGACTGTTATTTTTGTCGCCTGGCAGTAACTTGAGGAGAAGACAAGTGAGCGTTGACACACATATTAAACGTAGTTGGGTCCGAGGAGAAGAGGTCATGTGAGCGTCGCCATGATGTACTATTTATATTAATTATTTATGCAAGTACGTCACATGGCGTCTTTCATGAACGGGTCAGTTGACTCCTCGTTCACTTGCTGTTCTTTGCAATGCGTAGGCCTTGGCTTTGAGTTCTCTTATACAGAGGGCCGTGGCTAGTGATGTAAACACGGAAGAAGATGGCGTATGTTTGTTGTAAGAATGAACGAGTATAAAATCCAGAATACATCATCAGTTCTTGTAGTGCTCGAGGGCGTAGGCGTGACCATAATGGGGCGTGTAGTCAATGCGTGTTGTAACCGAAATGCAGTTGAGTTGTTACAAAGGTATGAAAATTTCAACGTCGTTTTGTTCCAATTTCCATTTCCTACGTTTTAGTTCTTTTCGCTATGTCAAATTTAAAGTCAAATAATTCAAAATTTTGCGCTGTAAGGTAAGAAATTTCATCGCCACTGGATAGAGAATGGTTCTAACTATAATTTGATACATTTTGCGGGGGAGGGAGGTACTTATGCTCAGTCGCTCTGACGGATAAAATACCTTAAAACCTTTCGTTTTTGTTCTCGACTGATCTGCGCAAATGGGAGAGAGCCTTCTTTACTTTTGAAAAATTATAATCATTGAAGACAGAAATTATAGTCAATATATTGTTAATATCAACGAGAGAGAAAAAACAGAATGATTTTTAGTGTCACAGTCGGAAGAAACATTTTTCTGGGATGCAATTCCACAATATATCCAAATCGATACATAATATATTTTATTAGTGACAAGGATCTCTTTAGTTAATGTTTTGAACTTTTATTTCTTACTCCATACTCTGATGTATCAAAAGAAAATATAGGTTAGGTCCTATTTTCAAGTCTATGTACGTAGTATGACTTTAAAAATAATTAATTTTATATTTCGAAACTTATATCCAAACGGAGTCTAATTTTCTTCCACACACTATAGCCAAGGTTGGTATAGAAGAGAGACATTTTCTTTTCTTTCAATATTCATTTCATTTTCACTTCTGAAACACATCTTGTCTATCATTACATCACACCTAAAATATAATCTTGTCTATACGTAATCTCGCACTTTCCTTTGTTACAGACGATAGGAATGTCAAAACTTAGAATCTGAAAATGTGAAGTAATTAATTGGTCGTTTGTGGGAAATACTTTGATGTATACAGTGTGTAGTAAGTGCTTTGCAAATACATTTACAAATGCATATTCAAAAACATAATTTGTTGTGTTACGCGTTCAGATATTTTCGATCTTCTGTATTAATTTTTCAGTAATTAATTATAAAGGCATGTGTTTCTTTTTAGAATGCATTTTGAATCTGTTATTTAGTTTTTAAATTATGAAATAATTACTTGATACTATGTGTAAAACGTCTATCATACTTGTCACAAATTTAATGTACAAAAGAATCCTCTTAGCGTTATGGAGTAATTAAGAAACTTATTAAAAGAAAATAGTGAAGAAACTTGGAGAACTTAGATCGTGAGAGTCATTATTACCCGGGAAAGGAAAGGGAACTGCTGTGGTCAAATTAAAGACCATTTCTATTGTTTTTATTTAATTGACCAAATTTGTATATCGCAGTTTTTGATAATAGTTTTTTATAAATTAATCAGCTCATAATTAACTCTGTAAAGAAGAGATAGTAAATAGTGAAGTAATTGATTAGCACCTGACATGTTCTTAACACATTTTTCTCACTCCAATTTCCCCCCTTTCATATAGCAGCCGCCATGGCTTACAGCGCTCAGTGGCCAAAAGAGAAACATGTCATAGTGTAGAAAGAAAGAAGTCATGTCGATCCTAGGTGCGCCAGTGATCCGACGATTGAGTAATTTCTTAGATTTTTGACTTTCTACGCTGACAGAAGGATCGAACGTTATTGTTCGAAGGTGCCTTATTTACAGTGAGAATTGGAAGAGTGTTAGTCATTCCTAAACGTTGCGATAGTGAAGTTAGTTGCTGATAGCCGAGGTTTCTCGAGAGAACTTTTGCTGGCGATGAGAAATTTGTCAAACATGCAAAATACCTCAGTCTTCGTCTGCTTGGCCAACAGATATCGTTAACGGTGGTGCCGACGATAGTACGTGTAGCGATAGAGAGTTTTTGCATAACCTACACGCTTCCTTGTGTGTACGTAACGTTGATGGAGCTAACTAGAATAATCGATGCGTACCTTCGACTCAAATCAAACAAAAAATTATGAGCCCAAACAACCCACTTCTATGCAAGCATACGCAATTAAACTGTACCGTGAGTACACCAGCACGTGATTATATGACACACACACAATCAATAAATCTGTCCGATATCAAAATAACCTCAAATACAGACCGGAATCCGCCAAGACCTCTCTCAATAGTGCACCGCTATCGTGGCTTCACACATTAGTCATCCCGATGCTTGCCACTGCTCGGCTACCTTCTGATTTGCCCAAAAGACAGACACGCAGTAGGTAGGGCGAGTACCAGTATCCATGACGCGGTAAAGAGCAACCAACCCATCCACACCATTCGCTATTCGGGAAGCGGTCGCTCGGCATTCGCCGAATGACGCATGTCTGGAGTCGCCCTGACATCATACGCAAACACAGGCGTTGTTATGCAATGCGGTAGCAACGTTAGTGAATCTCTTAACTTCTGACCATTTGCAGAAGTAACTTGCATTTGAATAGCGAATGGGATAGCTAACAGGTCGCTCCAATATATTGTTCAGGAAAGCTCATCTCTTTGCTTTCGCCGTGTGCGCGAAAGTCCAACCGAAATTCGCTTCGCGAACTCTGGTGAATTCAGCCACGTTCTCGCTAACGGAGAAAGATTCCACTCCTGAGACTGCTTGTATCTCTTATCCGAAGCGTTAAATGGCCTCGAGAGCTCCATTATGACCAAACGCATCGATATCTGCCACGCTGATTTACGTCGTTAAACGGCAACTTACAAGTGGAGTTCATACCAACTGTTTGAGTAGTGTGGCCTACAAATGCAAAACGGCGCAATTGCCGGATACTAGCTTTCCGAGAAGCAAGCATTATATTATCGTTATATTTATGAAGTAATTATGTAAGACACAAAATTCATAGATATAATTTACGAATATATACGAATTCATGGTATACTACCGATTTTACTTTTTTTTCTAATTTCAGCAAATATGTAGGTGATTTTATTGTCTTAAAGTCATATGAATGGAACTATTCCTTTTCCTAACTTATTGAGTCGTTTTCTGTAATATAAAACTTCCTCTTAACCAATTATGTTGGTGCAAAATGTGAAATTTCCTCAAAGCATTGACTTAAGTCTCACTCTATTCTTTTGTTCCAAAAAAAAAAAGGAAGTACTTAAGTAAAACGTTTGAAAGTAGACTCTCCTGGAGTCAACTCTTTAAGATACGAAGAGGCCTTAAATTTACTTACTTATTACAATACTTTACTTATACGTAATGTATAATTTGAAAGTAATAACCTTTTTTTGCTGTATCTCGAAAACGGAGTGTCATACGTAAATCCTGTTAAACAATCAGTATACGCAGAATTTACAGTACAACAGAAAACTTAATAATTATTTCAAAATAATGAACTTCGACGAACGGGAAGTGGGACGAGATTTGTAAATGAAGTCGTCATGAGATGTCCAGAAATATGCTTCTATTCCCAATGCATTAAAAGTCAATTCTCAAGTTTGGTTTGGATGCATCAATTTCTTCATGAGTTACCGGAGGAACAAAATTCTTATCATACATACACACACGACATGGATGTCGTAGCAAAAATTTGAAAACAGGCTCTCCTGGAGCAGAATCGCACAGACCCGAAGAAATGTTGAATTTTTTTTTCATCCGATTACAATACTTTCGTTTTTTGAATACTGTATAATGGGAGAACAAAAACATTGAAAACAGAACCCTTAAGCACAAAAACTGTTATAAATTAACAATATTTGCAACTAATGGAAATACCTCCGCTCTCTCTACAACGAAGAAATACGTTATGTTTCCTCTCATCAATGTCCCGTTAAGGCATCCCAAGCAGTTTTGATCGATTGTTAGTGGCAACTGACAACTAAAGATGTATTAGTTGTAAATGACTAACTACAACTACAGTTGTAACTTGAGATTGATAAATTTTGTTTTTCAACTAAATTAGTTGTCGTTGAAATAATAGATTTAGTTATTGGTTGAAAATTAAATGTTTCTTTAGACTAATAAACAAAAGTTGTAAATATCGACAAAAATTAATAAAAACTAAATCTATTTTGAATAACGTTTTGCTTCATTGAATCATTGGATTAAATCTATTGAAATAATTATACCTGAATTTAAATTTACCACAAAATACAAGAAATCAGGAGTGGAAATTGAAGGAGTTAGATCTTCGCGTTTAGTCGAAAACTACAGCTAATTGATTTACGTAGGTTAACGTAGTCTTCCATGAATTTCAAGTGATATGAGATAAATTTTACTGCAACTAATATAATGAAAAAGAACACTTTTCCAAATCTACCTAACAACAAATTTTTGGGAAATTACTTAATCTAGAAATGATCTATCCTTAGTTGCGAATTTAGATTTAAGAAAATTATTTAACTTTGCCCATGTTTAGCCTAAAATCACACTTTTCTTTAGACATATTCGCTTCTAGTCATTACTTGCGTGACCTACGGTGACCTCTACATCATTGACTGGTTATTTCAACCGCTATTTCTTACGCAGAGATGTGAGGTGTGACTACCGTTTACTTATTTATAACCTGATCTGTCTTTCACCTCTATCGTCATTTAATTTCGTTCCTTTTTTTCATTTCACCTTTCTAAACTGAATAGTGATTGTAAAACTTCTTCTGACAGTCGCATTTTCAATTATAATTTATATATGTCGGATATTAAATAATAATATTTTTGTTCTGCTTGTTGTTAAACTTATGTACGTTCATTATTCTTCGTAAAACTGATATTATCACCATAGCTCGCAAATGTACTGTTCACATAATAAAAAATGGTACAGCATTATAATAAATCACATAGCCAGTAAAACGTCATCTATGGATTTATTTAGATGAATATTGTTTACAAACATTTGATTGCATGAATTTAGGACTTTGTAACAGATATTGCTACGACTTTAAATGTGACTTTGGTCAACTTGTTGCTTTTATGTTTTTCGAAGCATTTAGTTAAAAATGCACAGTACACACCAACGAAACCTCATTTGATGAAACTCAATGTCTTGCAATATAATTTTCTGTTTTCTAATGAATAATAATTTAAATTACTAGCAATTTGTTTTGCAGAAAATTTTCTTGTCTAAAGTTAGGGGTGCACAGGCACTAGGGTACACTAGGGGTTGACAGTCTTCTTCCTAAGTCCTGTTACTCCTCAATGGAGCATAGGGTCTCTGTGAGAACTTCCCATCTAGTACGGTTACGGGCCGTAGCCTTAAGTTCTTTCCATGTTATACCACATTTATCTATCTCCCCCTTCTCCAAACAGGTCTTCACCAAGTACCCATCGGTTGTCCTCTTCCTCGTTGGCCTTGTGAGTTCCAGTTCACCGCTTTTCTCTGAATTGCACCGGAATGTGACCTAACAATCTCCATTTTTGGAGATTTTAATTCTTTCCCCAATAGATTCTTCCTCAGACAATCTCTACAGTGCTTCATTTTTCATTCTTTCAAAACAGTATATCTCATATATTTTTTTCTCGAGCATTTTTTAACAAATATTTCCAGGTTAAATTGTGCGAAGGTATTCCATCTCCATGTCTCCGCTTCATATAATAAAATGACTTTACCTACATTTCTGAAGATTTTAATTTTTGTTTTCCTTGGGAATCACCGGTATCTTCAATTGGGATACAAATTTATAAATGCTGCATGGGCATTGGTTATTCTATTAAAATCATCTTCATTCGAGTCACCAGTTTTTTATATAACACCACCAAGGTAGACAAACATATCAACACTCTTTATTTGCTCATGTGTCCGTTAGTTCTTTCGTTTAGTGATACGCCGGGAAAAATGTACTCTCTGTGTAAGAAAACCTCTGGTACTGGAATATCTCTAAAATAATGGAACAAAAACACTGCTGATTCTCTTTTCCATGAATATTAACATAATCAATATGATTCTACATTTCTGTAACATAAACAATGTTCTTATTTATAAAACTAAGTTTAACACCGGTTTCAGCTTTATTTTAACTCGGCATTTTTCACGAAACACAATACAATAGCCGCGTTGCATTAAACCGTTTCTGCGCATTTCAAGATACACTATAGTTCACGTCCTAATGTATTCAAATGAGTTCGGTGTTTAAAAGTGTTTCATCGGTGTGGTTCGCGCTTTTACAAGATACAAACGTATCCCGTACATTTGAATCAAGCGTCTGAAAATATTCGATAGCATATTGAGGTTCGTGTAATGTTTGCATTAGTATATAAGCTATTCCGGAACACATTTTCACCTGCGGATGAGGGAAAAGAACACAGAAACAAAAATTCTCAGTAATGCACTTGAAATGGTAGTAGTTGAATACATCCCTGTTTCGAATATTAATGTTATTATCGTTTCTGCGTGGAATTATATTCTAAGCGTACAGCGTTTAAATGCATTTCATAAGCGTGCAATTACTTCAATTTACCATACAATAAATTAATATGATTTAATTAATCGCCAACGTTAAGCGTGTAGTCATTTGCATATCATTATGGGGGTTACGACATTGAATGTACGAGTACTTGTAATAACCACGGGATATAATGACCACGTACAACTAACTGTTCAACCATGCTCGAAAACATTGCAGCGCAGAAAGTGACCTGCTAGTTCTGTGTGCGCCACTAACCCTTTTAATACACGTTTCGTCCTTGCCATGGCAATGAACGCAACTGAAGTGGAAAATTTGAGTGTACCAGTCTTCTTTTTTTTTTCAAGCCGTATTTTTGAAAAATCGAGCGCAGTAAAATATTTTAGGGTGGCAGTTAATTATATCTCTGTTACTTAGGTTTGTTTATTATGGCTATTTTGTTTTAATGTATGAACTAAGTATATATTCACTCAATTTTACATGAAAGGAAATATAAGAATAATCTATGATACTAATGCAGGAATAAAACATTTGGAGTTACAAATAAAAATAAGCTTTGAATTTGGATAGTTAAATGAGTAGATGATACAAAAATTATCAAATAAAGGTTGAAAAAAAATTACAGTACTGGTGCCCGACTTTTAATTTTTTTAAGCGTCTAAATTTTGTACAAATATATTCAATAATAAAGCTCTGTACCGATTTTAACTTTTAAAACACACCTTATGGGCCACTTGCACTGAATAAATTATTTAAAATATGGATGAAATACATTGTAATGAGAAAGTAATTTCTATCAATTTATCGATCAAAAATTAGCTATCACGTTTCCAAATTTCATTTTAATGGATAAAATTTTTGAGGTGCTGTTCAAAGCCGATATTTTTTGATAAACCGATAGTTTTTAAAATATTTTTTGACGAGCTTTTAAATATTTTTTAACGCAATTGCTAAAAAGTACTTGAGTCCTTGTTCACGAAGTTACATTTTCAATTTTTTGTCAGACATATTTTTTTAAGATTTACTTGTCTTCTTAAACGTTAAAAATGCTAGTATAGTCAATCTCTTCCTCTCAGATATATCTTCCTCTCAGCTTTCAAAGCTTCCCATAAATTTTACTCGCCAGCTATAGTGTTCGATCTCATGTTACCTCAATCAAATTAGAACTGTAATCAAGTAAACCTATACTGAATTTTCAACCCCACAACATTACGCACATCGTTTTACGGTGTACTGGTCATCATCCGATCCTCTTAGCCGTCAGGGTAGCTTACACTTCCGCACCGGGTAGCCACAAAACAATGATCGGTACAAGGTTTACCAACATTCCACTGCCTACTCAACGAAAATGTACTACCTTGAAACCAAAACAGTCATCGTGGATTTTACGGGCAAGTTCAATAGTCACCATGTTTTTGTAGTTACAACAGTTTTAGAAAATTTATTTAATACGATTCGTAATTTTTTAAGAAAGATTCACACCAGAGAGACGTTAGTTTTCATAATGCATCACTTTTTAATTAGTGTTTTTGATATTTTTCGTCATTGAGTTTTCCGTTCAGTTTGATATAATCGCACGTGAAGTTATTAGAAGAAAGAGAGTTGAGCCGAATTGATAGTACATAATCAGATTTGATTATTGAATTCGATATTTGCATTAGGCGTGGAGATATAAATTTGGCGTACATCATTTTATGATATTTTTTTGTCGCAAGCGAGATCAAAGAGGGAACGGCCGAATATTACGGAAGTAAAAGTACGTGATATTGTTAGATAAAGAGCTCCAAGTGAAGCTAGCAACATACCATTTAAAGTTATAGTACGAATACGGAACAATTTTACGCCGACGGTCGAGGCGAAGGACTGAGCGAACGAAACACGTGTTGGAGGATCGTGGTAGAACGAGCGGAAGGCCAAGGTTACTGGACGAAGCAGCTGTGTGGTACCTACAATTGAAGGAGAGAGGTATTTCGAGCTGCTGAAATTGAACACGGTTTGGAAGAAAAATTTCGCTGTTGTGAGTATACGTCTCTGCGAGACGAATATTGTACAAAAGTGTTTCGTGAACTAGGGATTTTAAATTCAGTTTGTAATTCGATGCCAATCAGTACCTTGCAAAGGAGAACATTGCATTGAAATTGTTATTTTCGAATTCACTGTAATAAAATTTGGGGTTCATTCCGAGAAGAAAGAAGAGAAGAAATGAAATCAAGTTATTAAACTGTTAATTAAATTTCAAGAGGGAAAACTAGCCATAGCTCATTTCGTGCTTGTATTAAATATTGTTTTTTTCTGTATTAAGTTTCATTGTGTAAATTTCCATTGTAATTGCACGACCCAAGATTTTGAGCTTTACATAACGTTACGCAATTTGTTGAAAGGAATTTTACATTTGTCTTTTGGTATTGTGGGGTCATTAGAAAATTGTAATTATTGTTAATATTATATGTATTATTTCCTATTATCAGAATATACTGTGGTAAATCACATCAGAAGTTCAGAACCTTATTTTATTTTTTGTAATTATCATAACAACACCCTATTATCAGATTTCCCACGTCGATTTGGGTACGTTAGAATATATATATATATATATATATATTATATATATATATATATAATGTCTAGTATTATTTCACAGAATATATTTGTCCAACCAGTCCTGTAGCTTAGTTAGGAACCGGATTTACACCCCGGGGCATATCGTGAACTTCGCTCACGCGTACAACCTGTATGCTTCGTGTTGGGTAAGGCGCCCTATCAGAGGTAGGGAGATATATTAATTACTTAAAGGCGCCACCTTAACCAATACAAGCCGTGACCCTCACATTTGGCAACCTTACATGGTAGTCCTAAGATTGCTCGTAAACATGGTTCATTACCGTAATCACAGACGAAAAGGCTACAAGAAAATTTGCGTGTCATTATCGTAAAAACTTTGTATTTTCGCATCGGTACTGGATTGAAGAATAGTGAAGCAAGAAAATCGTGATTTTGAAAGTAATTTTTTCTTGGTGTAATTGTTTGGTTCGAAAATTTTAGTAGTACATTACCTTAACCTAAAATGAAGATGTTTTTTCTTGAGTAGAGACCCAATGCGGTGTAAATAACTCTCCGTAGTGCAGTAAAATTATTGTTTAAAGGGTATAATCAAGCTGTTTCGTTTGTTTATATGGCTATATGTTATTTGTTTTGCAACGGATAAAAAGGTTTCTTAAGAAAACCGATGGACATCATAATTTAAACAAGACCTAATTATATGCAACCACACCTTTCCTTATATTTTATCCTTATGTTCTATGGAGTCTCCTCTGACAATGACCTGAAGACAAGGGTTAGCAGTTACAAGGTACAAGACCGTAGTTGTTGATCTTGAAATTTTTAATTTAGTGATGAAAATGAGATATTATTCCGAAAAGTGTTGCAAATTTGAACTACAATTTGTTTAATCTTCAATACAATAATAAATATTATAAGAAATATATGCGTGTACTCATTATATTTTAGAGGATGATTTTGAACTTGAAAGAAATTGTCCTACATTCGAGACTTTCTATTTCTTACTTAGTGTTATGAAATGTTAAATGATGCTAAGAGTCGCAATAGCCAATTTATAATTTCAATGTGTTCTATTTCTTTCAAAAGAATAAATTTAAGAGAGATCATGACATGCAGAAATTTCTCAAAGCATTTTTTTTTTTTGAATAGCCTTACATTGACGCCGCAGATTTTAGGAAACGCTTTTTTTCTAAAATGCATCTAATGACACCAAACTATCATGATCGTTGAATCGTAAGGAATTAAGTTAAGTTTAACTATATATTTTTATAATATTGCTTTCGGACTCGTCCAGACTAAGTTCCGTCAAATCGGACTACCTTTGACAGAAAATACAGTTTTGTCTTTCTAAGGTCACGGCTTGCAAAAAAGAAGGCTATGCCACTGAAGATAACATACATTGTCGAGTTCAATTGTTTTATTCTATTTCAAGGTTAAAAAAACCAATATACCACCATTACCTAATTGTAACTGAAAGCTATCTAATTTATGTATTTCCAATATTTCCAATTTGGTTTTAAAGAAATGTATTGTTTTAAACCGTCTAAACACATGTTACATTACCGTTCTTGATTTATTTTCACACCTCCACACTCATAATATTTTTAAAAAATCGTGACTGATGTTTCTTAAACAATTCTCAAGAGATAATGTTCAAAAACTGATTTATGTATAACGGATTAAAAATGTTAAATTTTTGAAACATCAAGTACATTAAATAAACAAATTCCAGTTATAATTATCGACAAAGGATCACACTTGAAGATAAAGATCAATCGTTCAAAAACTATTCCATAGAAAAATTAATTTAATTCTTCTGTGTTAACTTAATTAAATCATGAAATATTAAATGACTTCACATATTACAAAAATAATTCTTGTTTTACTAATAACAGGCACATGTCATTGTGTATCAGCGTCAGTGATTGTTTACCCTGAGTTGTGCGATCAGAGGTGGATTTAGGCGCAGACAATACAGGTAATTGCCTAGGACCGCAAGATTTTTGGGGCGCCACAAAAAAATTAACGAAAAAATTATAATATACACTGGTTATTGAGACAGGGAAAATTATATCATTTGTAAAAAAGGTAGTTTTCAAAATATGTGTTGTTTCTTAATGTTCTCTAAAAAAATGATTTTCCAGATTTTCTCGATAATCAACAAAGATACCTTACGCATTGAAAAATAAGTAGTGTTTTAGATAGGTTTATTTTAGGTTCTTAGATACTTATAATGGTTATACTTTCTTGTATCTTCTAACACTAAAGAAGAAAAATAAATAAACAAAAACTATAATTATTATTTTGTTTATATATTATGTAAATAGTATATAAATATTTAAAAGATACATATTTAAATGTTCTCTCGAAGGGTGCTTATATTTACTACTGCCTATGGCGCCAAACTTTTAATTCCGCCTCTGCAGGCGATGAAGTTGTTCCCCGCGGGCAAATTTTATGAGGCAGAGTGTGAGCAGATGATGTTATGTCACGTGTCATGCTTTTCACTCTAGTCAATTTAGCTCTTGTTTAACTTGTAATGTTTTATCTTGAGGAAACTTGCATCCCCTGCCCATGATTATGTTGTATTCTTATTAGTTTCCTATTTTAATAACTCTTTTCTTCGAATGTACTATTTTTGATTTAATACAACAAGAATTAATTCAGTTACATTAATTGAAACAAATGATTTATATATTGTTAGATTTGTGATTGTTGGACTCGTGTCACTCTCGGTCAAGTTCTGCATGATTTTGTATTAATTAATGGTGTATCTCTAGCAAAGTATCTCCGGTTTCACTTGCGAGAATACTTGATTTTTCGGTCATTTTTAAAATATTACTACATTTTTTAATTATCTAATGTAAAGATAATACAATTTATTGGAAATAAACATTATTGTCCGCAAGGTATTGTTTCATGAATTTTTTATCTTCATTCCTTTTACCACAGGAAATCTTTGTCATTGCCATCGCCATATGTTTTTTAAACGAAAATACCTCATCTCTTGACAATGGAGAAAATCCTAAGGGTAATTTTCTTGATTTATACAAAGCATTCGATGTCATCCATCACGAAATTCTCATTTCCATATTGCTTTCTTTTGGTATTCGTGCACTTAACCATACATGGCTAACCTCCTATTTAAAAGATTGGTGTCTACAGGTCAAAATATCTTTTGCTAAAAAGAAAGTACTTCAGCATTGCCTTTCTGAAACAAATCCACTGACTCGCGGAGTTCCCCAAGGTTCGATTCTCGGCCCTCTACTCTTTTTGTTTCATCTGATCGACGCACCATCCTCTGCATTAGATTGAAAAAATGATTGTTTTCACTGATGACACTAATTTACTATGTTATTAAGTCAATAATCAAAGATTTTTGTCTAACCTCTCGCCTTGGTTTCACGCAAATCGTCTAATTGTACGCACTGACAAAACAGTGTATATAATTTCACAATAGTATCACAAAATCTTTATCCTGGATTTATCTTTCGTTAAACGGAGCAGAATTGAAAACTGTTACAAAAATAAAATTCTTGCGTCTCCATATTCAATATAACAATGAAATTGTCCCATTGAAATGAAATTGTCCAATTGATACTTCAAATTCCAAACCAAGCAAATTGTGTCAGGCATTCCGAATCTTAGCTTATGTAGTTAATCCACGTATTTCCTGTTGCGTATATTTTGCTCTGACATTTGTTATAGTTTAAACGTTTACCCTCATTTGCGATACAGCATTATCTTTCGGCGCAATTCTGGTCAGAGCATTCAAATTTTCAAAATTCAAGAGAGAATTCTTCGGATAATTTGTAAATCTCACCCCCGAAACTCTTGTAAACCCTAATTTAAGGAATTAAATATTTAAACACTTCCATGCATTTATATTTATGAAACGGTTGTATTTGTTAAGACCGAATTACTAAAGAGCTACCCTTGCTCCCTACGAAACTCATGTTCGCGAACGCAATACTCGAATTACGCATAATATTCTTTGTCAACTATTCTTTGCCATAAAGGGCCTAATATCTTCAAATCTGTGGTTAAAAGCAACCAACTGCCACATTGATTCTACAATATAAAAAAAAAATTATTGATTCTAATAAAATTAAAATGTGTATCCCATCAAAATGTTTTTTTTTATTCTGCTAAATATTAAATATGTCAATTCGTCCTGTACTTTCAACACGCACATTGCTGTAGTACCTTCAAAGTAACTGATAAAATTTCAAAATATTTTTGCTGCATGCTTGCATTGTTTCTTATTATTCATATTAATTTAGTTTTATGTGTACTCAACTTTGGCACGGTTGTGTACATTAATTATGTAGCCCCATCCTAAAGACACGTTTTTCTCCAGTTTTCCTTTGGGTAGAGGTGGATTTTTTTATACAGGTTCTCTAGGCACTTGTCTAGGGACGAGCGGTCTATTGCTTAACAGTAACACGTACTTGTGAAATAATTCGTTTGTGTTTTACTAAATTCAAATATGTTAGTATTCTGTTAATATTGTTACATGTAGCTAACTATTTTTATTTTGATCTTAAGAGTGCGTTGAAATGTTAAATCCACCTCTTCCTCAGGGTCCTTGATGGGTATTGATGGGATGGTACCTTGATTGCTCCCGGAGAGTAAATAAGTAAATTAGTTGTCCTCCACGTGGTCATACACTGTTATTATTGCTATTTAGACAATAAATTTATTTATTATTTATGTCTAAAAACTTTATCTTGTGTACTCCGTTTCAGGTTTGATATAGGAGAATACATGAGTATCTTTACAACAAATTAGTCGTCCCCCACCTGGTCATACGCAATTTGTAACAGCTTTTTTCGCAAAAACTAACATTCACCATCAACCCTGTCCTGTTTCAACTGGTTTATAAGAAGGTCAACAACAAGAGCAAATTTAATTTAAATGCATATTATTTTCACAATAATTTACAAATTAATAGAAAAATTAACTCGAATTTCGATTTCAAAATTTTAAATAAAATATTAGAAAACTCTGGAATTTGCTCAATGAAATTTTTTTCACCTGGAAATACTCTTGTAGAATTTCTTTTTGAACTTTAGCAAGAATTTTTTAAAGATGCAGGAAAATAAGAACACTCAAGTTCATCTTCAAAAGATACCGAAATGTGATGTTCTAATTTATGAAATAATGCATTCAATTTGTAAGATTTATTTTTATTTTGACAGACTTTTACAAGCTTTGTTATGAGTATATAACACTTACACATAAACATATTCAAGGCACTATGTAAATATGAACAGTACATACGTTTCAGTTCTCTTGGTATTAACGTCCATTATATAATCAAAATAAATAATTAATTAAAGACTTACGAACTTAATGTCGTAAGTCTTAATTCAGTATTGAACTACGAACATTTTATAAATACCGTTCATTGACGTAACCAAAGCAATAATTTAACCTCCCCTGATTTGGTTCCTAATTCGTAGTCAAGGTTTCAGAATTACCTCTCTGTTCGCTCACTATCACCGAGATCTACGATCCAATCGTCACAATTGTCTACTTTGTCCAACCGTTCAATAGGGCGTCACCCGAACATCAATTGCAACCACGCCCACTTGTACGGCCAATTAGCTATGGCTCTAATTTAAATACGCCCCTGCCACCACTCACCTCCAACTACTTTTAGCGTGAATCGAGGGAACATACCACTAAGGACGCATACCGTCCACAACCTTATTCCACTCACCCACTTCATAACTAGAGATCTTATTGTCAGATGGGTAATCAGGATTCTACTACGAGGGCGCTGAAGAAAATTCGTACAGATTCGTACAGTTAACATGTGATGTATAAGGAAGTATTGTAATAACCCCTTTTCAAAAAGGATATAAGTCTTTTCAGTTCTTTATTGAATTAGTAGTTAGATATTAATTTGGTTAATACATAAAGAAAACACTATTATAGATAATAGTGCGACGAGTAACAAACATGACAGTTTCTTTTTTTGTATTCTGACTTCAGTGGGTCAAAAATTTAAATATGAAGTTATTCATTGAGGAATATAGCGACTTCTATTGCGAGACTTCTATTGCGTAAGAATTAAGAGACTTCTATTGCGTAAGAAGTTGAACATTACAGATTTTTCTCAGATGAGTTTTAAAATTTTTTAGTTCGCTATTCCTTCATGCTCTTCAGATGGTCGGCGACCAAATATACTAGATACTTCTAGATATACTATTTACAGTAGAATGTTCTTCGTATGCGATGGTGAAATTATGTATAACCAAGTATCTCCATAAAAGTATTTATAACTATCTATACTAGATACGTCCTCAGCGACAGGACAAACCATATGACCCCGTGTAATAAAATCATTACATGTAATAAATAATATAATTTTAATTTATCAATTTCATTACAAATACGTTAATAAATAAAAATGAATAGATAAAAACGGAATTGCACAGTTCGGCCGAAGTGGGTGAGGTTTTCGGCTGGGGTTTCCATCACGTCCTTCAGACCAATTCGTACAATATCGGATCGGTTTCTTACACTCCCAATCACTTTCTGTTTTATTATATCAGTAAAATGTATTCATGAACTACTCTCGCGAATACTGCACATCGTTTGTAATAAAATACTATCAATCATTAATAAAGTTTTATTAGATATCAAAAGAGTTTTAAGAAATGATAGTTCAACACAATTCACAAAACTAACTCGAGGAAATCCTCGGGGAACCAACTATCTAGTAAAGTAACATATTACAGTAAGTACAAGTTGCTTAACGTTTTACAATGTTCAGAGAAATTTTAGCAGCAATACGAGACGTAAGTCGATAAGTATAACCATCGACAGTACAGTTAATGGAGGTATTTTTTGTTTTGTCCCGTAAGGTATCAGTTTAAAATAGAACAAGATCTTTTAAAATGTGTTATTTAGAATGAAAAAAATCTTAAGTAAATAAGATGTATTATCCTAATAATAATGAATTTACGTTACGTTTTTGTGTAATCGCATATAAATTTATGGAAAAAAGTATAATGTGCAAACGGGGTATATATTTTTTCTCTTTTTCATTTTCCTCGTTTCACTTGTGGTAGCAATATAGAGTGAGTGCAAACGCCAACTGGCTTGGTTCCGGACCTTGTGGCACTCCACTCTATACGGTCTCACAACAATAACCTCCGGCTTCGAGCGGATATGAAGACGGTTTTCCCAGACATTCGCCCTCCGTGGTGTAGTGACAGCCACAGGAACTGCCGCTAGCAGTATGTGGCAGAGAGTCAGAGTTCGACGCAGGGTTGAATGTCATGTCACTACGCAAACAGAACGTGGGGTGGACAAGTTGCATGAGGTCACACAACATGGATGATACATATTGTATTATTAAATTTCTGTACTGATAAAGTAAATATTGTGCATAAACAATTGCTCTAATAACATTTAATACTAAAATAACATTAAGCGTAATTTATTTAATTTTGTCGAGACTTTTTGTTTGACATTTTGGGTTGTATTTTAATAAAAAACAAAATAAACACGTTATTTAAAAGATTATGAATTACAACCAGGTCACAAAAGAACATTATGTAAAATATCAATAGTTCATCTCGGAAAATTTTTATTTGAAATGTACATTTTTTATATTCCCCTAGACTATGAAACACCTATTCATGCGTTTATGTATATAAAGGTGAAACAAGATTACAATGAAATTGCGCTTTCTCACATCAAAAATTTGGTCTTAGATGCCTATAGCGGTAACCAGGTTAAATTGTTTTATTGACCGTGTATTAAAATAAAACTAACTAAAACTAACAAGAAGTGTGACTGTTAATTATGCAATTTCGCGAGTTATCATTATGATTAAGATGTTTTTCTTTTTTTTTAATTTTTCTCTACCATTATTTTTAAATAATTTAAAAAGGAAATAAAATTTAAGAATTTTGGTAGAAATTTTCCGGATATTAAATTTAATACTGTCCCTCCAAAAATCCTTTTTTACACTATATTTACATATATCGTGGAACGCATAAGTCAATAATGATTCGATAGCTAAAAATAGATATCAGGTCTCAATCAAGACAGCTCTCGAAGAATATATAACATTCGAATTTCCCGAAATCAGCAGTCAGCGGTTAATATCCACCGGCATATAAATTACGAAACAAGTTCGATCAGCAGTAATGTACCAGGAGCAAACGACGACGAACTCACATAAAAAACGAAAGTCAGGAAAAAACGAGAGCTCTAAAGATCCTCCTTCGATTTCGTTCTCTTTATGAGATTTCCTTTCCACATACAGCGAAGGACGAACTGCACCCAAGGAGAGTATCCATCCTGAACGTTCGAAGCAAAAGACGAAATAAAGAAAAAGAAAAAAAAAACGAAGCAGCTTCCTTAGCACAAATTAATCCCGTGCACTCTTTCTCATCAAAGCTACCTGCTCTAAGTCAGCGTCATCTGATTAACATTTCACGAATCTCCGGAGGGGGAGACAGGATGAGAAGTGTGGGCAAGGGTGCGAGAAGGTCTGGAGAAGTGGAAGTGATGCTTCGGAGAAGCGAGCTCGTTCGCTTTGCGAGCTGTTCCCGGTAAACTTATAGCGAGGCCTTAGCGTCAATATTGACTGCCGAGTGATAAAAACTGCACGGTTTCGCTGGAGCATCTCCAATCCTCTTAGGGGAATGCTGGTGGCAGCGGAGGGGGGGGTTGATGGGTGATGTTATGGTGTTGGTGATAGTGGTCATGGAGGTGGTGACGACAATGGTGATGCCAAGTATGGTGGTGATGCCTCACGCGACAGATGATGTTAACGTTGATTTTCAATATAACAAAAGAGCAAAAATGATGATAAGGGGATTTCAAAATCAATGTATTACGTTTCCTAAGTTCCCGAATTGTTTTCAAAATTATCGATTTATAATTACATTCTAAATTCATCTCACAAGATTATTTTCTAAATTCTGCAGATTATATTAGTCTTTGAAGACAAGTGTGCGGGTAATAAGTGTTCCAAATTTAGTTTCTATGTCACTTGTCACACTTTTGATGTATATTCTAAGTTGTTTTTATGTTAACTGTTCATTTATAAGAAGAGTATAAATTTCAATATTTCATACATCATCAAGGTAATAAAATGACAATGAACTCACGTTGTGGCACTTTCTGGCGTTAAGTACACTCAAACGGTCAAATAAATAATTTAATAATGTTGCCCTTGCTTCTAGTATGTGCACAATCTCTATATACCCGGCCGCTATACCGCGTTACAAATCATGAGCTTGTCCCACAAGAAAGCATCATATTGTAAATAGCGACACGTTTTCGATACTTGGCACCTGACTGGGATTGAAACCCGTCACTACCTCTCTGTAACCGTTCTCTATTCCGTACTCGATATTTTATGCAGCATTCATAGAAAAATTATCCATTATAAACTTAAAGATCTTGAAATCATCATGTAACTAAGTAGTTTCTTATTCCGGATCATTATAACTGCTGAAATACGACAGCTGAGTGGTTATTTTGCTAAACTCAAAGATTTTTGTGTACTTTAAATGTCTCAGTGAACTTGTGAAATGAATACCTCTTGGAAGCAGTAAAATATCTAACAAATTTCATTAAATAATGTTTGTTTTATTAATGGCATCCATTTACGAACCGTCTTCTAGCGCTTCAAAGAGTTATGTCTTCGTAAAAAATTGGGAAATGTTTTATTCCCAATCACATACAAACACAGTTCGAAATATAAGGTCTGGAATTAATAACTTTAACAGCATTGCCCATTCCTGTGTATCTCTTCAAATATATTTAACTTTTTAAATGTACCCTTAACATATATGGGAAAAGTGAAGTGTATTTTCGTGTGAACGAATTGAAACTTAATTTGCATGAAAGGTCATATGATATATGAATCGTATTATTGATTTGAATAAATTACAAATATATAGTCTTGAAAGAAAAAACAGAACTTTGAGGAAAAGAAATGTGAACTTCAAATTTACGTTTTCAATTACTTAGTGTGTTAAATTATTTAATGCCTGGGATGTTTAGACCAAGAAGCAGACTTTCTTTGCATTTTTCAGTAAAATTATTTAGAAAACGAGAGATGATAGGCAAGTGAGGTGTGTAAGATACCATCACTTGAGTGGGTGAGAAAAAATATACTGAAACTCATTTGGTTCGACTGAGTGAAGACTCGAACTCGCTCTCTCAATCAGTATTATTTTTATAGCAAAGACATCTCTCTTGCGCATTTGATGTCACAACACTATTAAATACGTTTTCTGATAAATAAAATGTACCGAAAATCCCATTTATGCGTTTCTTAGAATTCTATGAAGTTTCTTCCACTCTGATAGACATCATCTGTTAGTTTTTAAGCTTCTCAGAAGCAATATACCTGCTCTAGAAACATGCGTAATTACAAGCGCCCAATATCGTTCTCCTTAAGGCGGTTCCCATGCACTTTGATACATAATCAATGTGTACATTGCCGCAGGGGAAAATTTCGCACGCGCTTATGCCGCTATGAAGGACCTTAAGACGTAGATTTACAAGATACTTTGCTTGTAATGAAGCTGGTAGAGGCGTGCTAGCAGAAGCGTGGAAGGTAATTAAAGTAATGCTCTTTCCTCTAGGGGGAGAAAGGTGATTTTAGGAGCGAGTCTTCGTCAAGTTGAGGTTTGCCAATATGCTGATGTTTTAGACGTATAGACGGGATGTATTCAAATAATTCAAATAACCGCCAGAAAATTGGAATAATATTTAAACAAAATAAATTTACACACTATAAATACATTTATAGATTTTACATTTAGACACCTATAGTCCTCGCGGTGAAAAAATAGTACCGGGAAGTAACCAATGGAGCGTTGTCATCTTTCTTAGTGCTTAGCATATCTCCAACTATTCCAGACGGCATACCGTGGCACTCAGACAAAGGCTGCTATAACCGATGGAAAAGCTAACTTCTGTCAACCTCCTTGCTGTCAAAGGTTAATGATCACGCCTCATGTCCGTCACAGTTGGCACATCAATTATTTCTGGTTCTACGAATTGGCAGATGTAGTCGGCAGCATCCGATCATCAATTCACTCACATTCTGCTTACACGAGTTGAACACCCCCACGTCTACAGCGAGAGGACGAGTCAGCAATCTCGCGAAATGGCTTTGGTTCCTTCCTCATTACTATTCATCTAGAAAGTAGATGTAATTACCAGCTCTTCAATTTTTGGAAACTAATATTCGATGAAGTGGATTGTCAGTGATGGCCTCGGATCTACACAAAACTTTACTTTACGTCCTAAGCTCTTTAATTTCTTGCATTAGGGAACTTGTCGTATTAACTTGACTTTTTAGGTTCAGCGCATTTACATTTCAGTTGAAAAAACGTCTGAGTGGTCACTTAAATAAGAAATGTTTTTGTTTAATTTTCGTAATTCCCAGTTAGAAATTACAACCCAAGTCAGAAATTACGACCCTTGGCGTAGTGCCTGCCGTGCTCGCCTTCCACCTCTGATGATGCTTCTTCAAACGCTGCCTGATTCAAGTATTATTCGCGGCGGTTGACGAAGCGGGGATTGCGGCAGGTATTCTCGGGATACTCCGGTTTCTCCTGCCTATCATTCCACCACAACATTCACTCATCATCATTCACCCGCCTCGGGTAGGTGCGTCAGAAAGGGAATCCGGCATTCCCCCTCCGTATCAAAAAGAGGCATCATATCATTCTCATCCGACCCCTACAGACAAGGCAAAAGGCGTTAAGGTTCATATATAAATTACAACTCAAGGGAAGTTTAAAAATGTCACCAAAGTCAGTCGGAATCATTACCTGAAAGTTTTTGAATTTTGGTACTCAACTACATGAAAGTTTAGGTGTAGACACATGAAATGATAATAAATTATATTTTATATGAACAGTTAGTTAAGTTTCAAATTAAAGATTAACCAAATTGTATTCTAATGTATTCAAGAAATCACATTTCGTCTGATGTATTTGGTACAGTGATGCAGCTATGTACGTACGTCTATCGTCGTAACAGTTTACCATCACTACCAGCGTTTTTTCGTACTTCAATTCTCTTCACGACATGTTACTGGGATTCCGTCTTATTTACATAAACATCTGTTGAACACCAAAATCATGGCTAAAAACGTTGTTTGGTTAAATTTAGTCTGTTGAAGGTCGTTTAATTTTCAGACATAATAAGGTGGCATTGTCAGTCAGAAATTACTTTACGTTTAAAAAATACGGTTATAAAATACTCACTTTACGTTTATAACAGCGAGGGATTACGAAAAAATTTCGAATTCGCCCTTAGAATGTCTGGAAGTGAACGTCATCACTTACATTTTCGTAGTATCCCAAGCTTTTTGCGGCTCATCACGTCTCTGTGAACGACCCCCTTCTGTTACATGGAAGTAAAACGCTAGAGAAAATGTCTGCGTTATTGTGATTTCTCTGAGTCCTAAAGAAAATTCTAGCTTAATGTTATCTCTGTCATTAATTCTGAGTCGCAATGCGTTGAATCCATCCAAATGGCTTGAGCATATAACTCGTAGACTGAAAATCACGAAATAGTACGGCGCTTCCTCGAGGTTTTTTTAGCGAGTGCTTTTAAAAATATGGATGAAGCACCACGACTTTCGTAAAACATGTACCATAGCTTTATAATTATTCAGTACTATGTTCTCTGGCGGTATAAGAAAAAATAATAATTTGGGATTATGTGATTTTTTATTGTGCATATTTTTATAATGCACTGTTTTAATTTCATGTAGAATTTTTATTCTAATAAAGTTATTTTCTGGTTCTTTAATGTATGTACCGTGTTCTTGTTACGAATGTTTAGCTGCAGATTTCAGGATATCTGAATCTTTTTCATCTCCCTCCACATTTTTCATTTCTAGTATTAAATTGAAGTGACGTGCAACAGTATTTGGTGAAAGAATAATTACCCTGCTTTAAATTTGTCTTAAGAATATTTTAATTTTTTTTCATTTATTTTCCTTATTTTATTTATTATTTTAATATTATATAAATTTGTTTATGAAAATTATTTATAGTTACTTCTTACAACAGTCGGTCTATCGCAGTTTTCTCATGAATGCATCCAGTACATATTCCCTCACACATATAGCTTTCTCATGTCGTATTCTTTCTTCTGTGCCTTTCATTGATATGAAACCATTTATTTTAATTTGGCCATACGGCCTAGCCATATTTACATATACCAATGGAATGTAGGAAGCATTTAATATTTCACTTTCTGCACTAACTGTTATTTTAAACCCTACTACACTATGTGCACTTGTACGTATCATTTAACCGTCCAGTCAACTTTCGAATATCTTCAGCCGCGCCACGCAGACGGCATCGTTGCTCACGTCGTGCTACTCTTTTTAAGCGTATCACATCTCCGCCGGCTTTCTCTTATTCTGATGACATAATTGAAAACACCTCTTTTCACATCTTGTATGCTACAACCATGTCTACAACCCTTATTTAAAAATCAGATTGAAGGTACTTTATTCATCTTTACTACCCAATATTTGTAATACTGGAACCTTTAACCACCTCCATCTCCACAGTGTCTTTATCTCCCTCACCGAGCGAGAGCTTCTTCCTTCAACACCCAATCGCCTCAGACTGTGCTTCACAAACTCGCCCTTATTGCGCTGTAAGCAGCTTAGGGCACCCGTCAAGCAGTCGCCGCACCAAACCGCCATTACCAGCTTTCAAGACGCACAGGTGATAGATTGAAGAGAGAGAAATATTTGACACTGCCCGAAAACTTTTCTTTTCTCTAATTTCTCAAATGTTAGCGTTAAAAAAGTTGAATTTTTTTCCGAATTTGATTGTGTGACATTTATTTTACAAATCAATAACTCTATTTTGCATCTTCAATATTTAAAAACATAATTTTTTTTTGTTTTGACCTATTAAGGATCATGATGGATGCGCTACGAGTTCAACATACATTTTACTCACTGGTGAAACATATTGGGAGTAACAGCGAGCAGATATGTTGTGTTGCCCATGTTACCGTTTCATATTTATAGTTTCGTTTGTAATTTCATCATGCCATTTCATATGGAACCCATCGGGGGTTCAATATTGTATCACCATAGGCACATTGAAGTGAAGCTTGGATTACTTTCTAACCCCTCCAGTAATATGATCCGGAATTTCTGCAATCCATTACACTAATCTTGAGCTACCGTAGGGGCCAAAATCTTATTTTTATTATAATTTAAAATATTAACTTGACTGCCGAGAATTTTCAAAATTTGCATCGCTATATTTTTGTAAATCTCAATAGATATCAAGTATTTACACTTTAATGTTGGTAGTTTGATAGAGTTAGTATGTAATGTTTGAATATTATTATTCTAAATTTCTTCTTTTCACCGATTTAAAAAAGAAGATCATTTTACCCGGCTCGAAAACTTTGTATGAGATTGCATCACACAAAAACTAACTTGACGAACCGAAACGAAACTTTCTCATTTCTTAGAGTTGGGAATGCTATCTAATCTTTTTTATTTCCGTATGACACCAGAGTAAAAACTAAATTCCAAAAAATTTACTTTATTTTAATTAATATAAATAATTATTTTTGCAAGGCCCAGACCACGAGGTGTGCTGTTCCACCAATCACATGATTTAGAAAAGATCTTGGAAAAGTGAAGTGTTAGGATTATCATGTTCTCAAAAACGGCTCATTCTCTTTAAAACATAACCTCATTTTCACTCCCCGTTTCCATCTCGAATTCAATTCTACGTGTGAATACCTCGACCTTCCTTCGTTCATTCCTCACCTGTGTCCTCCATTGAATCACAAAGTACCAATAATTACAGCGCATAGTTACTTTCTCCGCGTCTATTGAACCCCGCACGCAATGCATGGAATGGAGAGTGGCACAAAAAAGAAGAACGGGACAGACGGATGCAAATAAAATAAAAAGGGAGAGAGAGATAGTCCACCATAGCATTGGGATGTGAGTGGTCAGATGAGCATTGGACAAAGGGACTACACGAGAGGGAGAGAGAAAGAGTGACGCGTGAACGCTGTATTTTTACGCAAGAGACATCGCATGGTGGAGTTCCCAAGCGGCCATTTTGTACCCGGGAGTGCTGCCACCTCTGCTGTAGTTGCTACCACTGCTTCTGCGGACGCATTATTCAACACGCACTCAGGACCCATTTCTACGCTCGCGAGGTGTGTGGTGCTCTCTCAATTTCGGCGCGCGGGTTGAGAGAGAGGTGGGTTCGCGACCGCACGCGCGTGGCTAGGGGTTTGGTCTGTAAAGGGGGAAGTACCACGGGGGCGAGATGAGAGAGTCGAAGTTGTGATGCTGATGGAAAATTTTGTGACCAATTACGACGGTGTTGGATATCAAAGTTTAGACGGTTTTGTTAAAAGGATGTTCGGAAACTTTATTTTTCTTTCCAGGGTTATTCTTCATTTTCCATTCCCATTGCGCTTGCTTTTACTTAATCCAGTTTTTTTTAATTTTGGGAAAGAACCTCTATTAATAGAAGAGCCTGATATAAAACCGGTTTACAAATTCGGAATTTTTTATATTGTACATCCTATATTGCATTTATTAATAAACAATTTTTTTCTTACAAGGTAGAAGTAAGCTGTATTTTATAATCACTCCACTTTTATATTGGATTACTTATCACTGTTTTATAATTCGTGTGTCGTACAAAAGTTCGCCATTTTCATGTGATATACATCATGAGAAAGTAACAACATTATTTTACGTTCAAAATAGGTTACTTGAAATTTTTTAGGTAAGCAACAGTTGACTATATACAATATTGCTCATGAATTAACTGTAGCGCCTATAAGGAATTCCAAATTTCTTTTCAAAAATAAATAGTAACTTTAGTAACATCTTCCTCAAAAGTAGATGGAAGTGCCCTGTATTGTAGTTAACATTTACGGGATTAATATATGAGATGTATAGACAACTGTATAATCTGGAATTTTGCTCCCAGCTTCCGCTTACCCCCGACTTACCAATACATATCTCAGATAATAATAATAATAATAATAATAATAATAATAATAATAATAATAATAATAATAATAAATGGCTTTATTGCGTGGCGCGGTTCAAGCCATCACTCCTGCTCTTCCGCCTGACCACTATTTGTATACATACGATATGTACATACATGTACAATAATATAAAATATGCATTAGAAATATTACATAAAAATACTTAAGAAATGTTACATCAGATGTTCCATGTATTGTTTAAAATATTAGAGTACAATTTAGTATAACTATGCAATGCATTTTAAGTTTTGACACTTACGTTAATATATCACATTTGTAATTCAATGTGTCCTAATAGAAGGTAAGAACTTAGTGAATTTATGACTTTAATATCTCATATAAATGAGGTTATTGTGATACATTACAACACAGACAAAATGATACATTTAATGATAGAAACATTTTTATAATATCTATGACTATGAAGAAACAACATTAAATGAATATATTTATTTATTTCTGTTTAATCATATCATCTGTAATGTTTAATGATATGTTTAATAACCTTAATCGTATCGTCTGTAAAGCATTCAAACCCCACCAAATCACCCTGAAGTATAAACATAGGGCTTCAATGTCTTTTTAAATAACGCAACCGAAGAACAGTCTGATACGCAAAGGAAGATCATTGCAAGCCCTGGCCATGGCAATGTGAAACGATTTATTCAGGTACATCGCCTTGTGTTTGGGAATTGACAAAATGAGGGAATTTCGGAATCTATAAGAATGTAAAGAAACTCTTTAGCCACATGTGCTGGTTATTGAGTTTTAATAACTTTGTACAGAAGTGAGGCAATGCATGTAGCGTCTTTGCTTTATTCGTAGTATCCCATGATATTCATAGTTATGAGAAACATGATCAATTTTTTTAAAATCAAAAATGTTGCGGATACATGTGTTTTGTATGGACTGAAGTTTCTTGTCTAATTTCTTGTGAAGATCATTATACACAGTACAACAATAGTCAATAAGTGGGTAGATAATTGATTGTACTAACAAATCTTTAGTTGTGGTTGGTAGATATCTTGTATATATTTCAACATATGGAAGGAAAAAAAAAATTCTTACTAATATACTGAACATGGCAATCCCAAGTCAGAGTTTTGTTTAGAATTACTCCACGATTTCGAACTTCTGAGTGCCACTGAATTATTTAGTAAAATGGGAGACACCTTGATACTCTCTAAGAATTTATGACAAAGAGCCGATCCGACTATTATTGCTTGTGATTTGGAAGGATTAAGTTTAAGACCGTTTTTAGTGGACCAGTCTCCAATAACACTAAGGTCGTGGTTTACGTTCTTAATAAGTTCATTGATCTCCGTTTTCTTACCTCTGAAGTACATTTGAAATCAGCATACATATGATGTAAACAAAATTTCAAATTAATTGAGATGTCATTAGCATATATTAGGAATAACAACGGTCCAAGGATTGATCCCTGAGGAACACCACTATGTAAATATTTTATGATTAATTTTTGTATATCACTATTTGTTTACGGCATCTAAGATAATTGTTTACCCAAGACGCAGCTGATTCAGAGAAACTAATTTTTCGACATTTAGCTACCAAGATATCGTGATCCACGGAATCAAAAGCTTTGCTGAAGTCACGAGGTACGAGAGTAGAGACATTGCGCTCGTCCAATGCATTTCGAATGTCCTCGGTTACTTTAAGCAACGCGGTTTGCGAGCTCCTGCCACCTCTAAAATCAGATTGGTGTTCTTTCAATAACCGATTTTTTGAAGAAACTGCATAATTTGCTTATTTACTATGTTTTCGAGAAATTTAAAAAGAGTAGTGATGTATACTTATGGGGCGGAAATCGCTAAGAGAGGAAGGGTTAGGAGTATTGGGTAGAGTTCTTACTTACGCTAATTTCCATGACTCAGGAAACGTACTAGTCATTAAAGAATAATGAATTGTGTAAGTTAATGAAGGAAGTGGCGCAATTAGAACGAGTTTTAATTGTCTAACGTTAATGTCATCCGATCCATTTGCATTAGATTTTAATGAACTAATTATTTTGTGAACATCAGCGCGAGAGAGGGCGTCAAAATAGAATTTAATGTCCGCGCTAACGCTGTCTCTACCCAATAAGCTATTTATTGTATTCGCTTTAAAAAAAGGGTCTACTAACCATTGATTATACACGAACGAAGTTATCATTTAAATCATTGAGATTGAAATCTATATTCAAGTCGTAATGACTCTTGACTAAGCCTAATCCTCTCAGTGTTTTCCAGATGTGTTTCGAATTCGAAGTTGAATTGAAGAAAGTTTTAATATACTTAATTTGGGTGTTTCTTAGTAATTGATTAACTGAGTTTCGAAGTTTTTTATATTTAACCTCATATGCAGTTAACTTTTCTCTTTTAGATAACTTAAAAGCTGGGTCTCTTTCCTTCATACAATTTTTAAGTTCGTCTGTGAACCAAGGAGCTGGAGGTCTTGTTACGCGCGCAGTTTTCAACGGTGCATGTACATTAAATAGTGTTGAAATTATGTTACTGAATTCAGAAACTTTGGCATCTAAAGAAGATAACAAATAAACATTATTCCATGGAGCTGCATAGCAAAGGAAGGATTTAGGGTCAAAATTTAGAAAATCCCTATATGTAATTAATTTTGGCTTGTATTTGGGACATTTCAAAGAATATGATGAAAATAAAAGATCATGCTTCGATATTCCAGGTACAGAAAATTATCCGTACGTATGAACTTTATGTGAATTGAAAACAATGAGATGATCTATCCACGTTTCAGAATTATTTTGGAAAGGAGTTGCGTTCATCCTGAGAACCTCTAATTTAATTTTTAGATTGAAAAAAAATGAATAAATTGTTTAGATTTCGCGTTGTTTATATCCAGGAGATTATAATTAAAATCACCCATTAAAATAATATTTTCGCATTTAGTAGCTAGAAAGGAAAGTGGCTCTCTCAAATAAAAAAGAGTACCGATATCTGGAGGTCAATAAAGAGCTCCAAGCAGACACTTTATTTTGCAAAAAACTACTTCAACAAACATATAGTCAATACTTAGAGAGTCAGAGTTAGAAATCAGAACAGTTTTTAGTTTCTTGTCTGATATACATTGTAACCCCACCACTATGTTTACGAATGGGGCTATGTCCATCGTGCCTCACGAGTGAATAATTATCAATAGAAGCTAGTCTTGAGGGTTGAGAGGACCGGAGCCATGACTCACTGACCAAGAGTGCTTTTAGTGTAGTTTCGGAAAGAATGTTTATTATTTCGTCAGGATGACGCATTACTGATTGCGCATTAATGTGCGCTACAGAAAGACAGCGTGGGAACTTGATCAAGGAAATATTGAGTTATTGAGGTAAAACAACGGAAGGGTCAGGTATTCCGCATACTGAGCTGGAGTTGTTTGTAGGGTCTGAATGCTTAAGAGATAAACTAAACATGCACCTAAGTGCTGCCTAGTTATTATCACTAAAAATTTACTAACTCAGATCTGAAGAAGACGCTTTAACTTATGCAAAAATGTAAATAAAATATTAATAAATCTTAAGTACTACGAAAAACTAATACATAACTTAAAAGAAAAAATTAAGAAAAACCTGCAGATGCGACATAGTTTTAACACGCAACACCTTTGATTACCCTGCTTAATAATAACAACACCATCCGTTGTCCAAACATTATTCACGGAGAAGCGCTGCGTTGCCACTCGGAGAATCTGGCGCGTCAGTTCTTGCCTTTCAGCAACCTTTTCGCCGAGAAAAATTCATTCCGTCTCCTAAAACTAACAAATTTTACTATAATCGGACGATTTTTACCATCGACTTTTGGGCCTACTCTGTGACCACGGTCAATATCAACGAGACTAAGCGGAATACGTGTCTGTTTCGCAACCTCCAAAGCAATTTTGTCGATATCTTCACCAGGAAGCTCCTTCCTGCCGAAAATCCTCACAGAATTTCTGCGCTGATATTGCTCCAGCTCGTCTGTCCGGTCAGCTAGCTGCTGCTCCAACTTACATATTGTTACACTACTCTCTTCCAGCTTCTTTTCCAGAGATGCAATGTACCCTTGAAGTTCCTTCTTAACTCCCTCTGCAATAGCAGAAACAAGTTTGTTGGGAACTTGTTCATTAGAAATAGTTTCCTTCATCACAGCATTAGCATCGTTGGGTTTCGCAGAACCACGATTTCTTGGACCAGTCATTTCAAAACAAAGGGAACAGTTGAAGTACAGATTGTAAAGATTTTGATTGTTATTTGAAAACAAGAGAGAAACGTATCGCTGTATACTTTTCAAGAGGAATATATACTACACAATACTAAAGTTTACTTGTCTGTGATGTGCTGAACCACTGCTGTTGCTTCTACTGCCTCTTTACACACTGGCTTCTGCTTCTTCTACTGCTATTTGCTGCTAAAACGGCTTGCTGCCGTACGAAAAGTTACCAAATTCGGGAGAAGTGCCAACCTACTCAATTGATTCCTCCTATGTCGTACATTACTCGACTTAGTGATACTTTCATCTTATACGTTGTATTCACTACCACCAAATTAGACAAAATACCTCTAGGAGAGCCTGTTCTTAAAATCCTCTTTTTTTTCTATGTAGAGTGACACAAAATTAATATTCCTATTAATAAATTATCCAAGAAATCTTAATTTTTAATCTACTTTCTACGAAATTCATTTTCCGGTAGTCTCTTTGTTGTTTCCATAGCGTTAGTACACCCGTGCTACCAAACGATGATATTAATATCAAAAGACAATCTGAGGCAGTCCAAATCGTAACGAGTGTCGGGGTTTTTGTTCAAAAATATTGGTGGTGGCTGTCCTGAAACACCACGAGTCCGCTATCTTTGTTCTTTTGGTGTCCAAACTCTCGATAACTTGAGTATACCTGCGAAGCGTCCCCTAGGCACGCCTTTATTCAACGAACCACATCGCAACAATCGGACACAACGACAATCGCGCGATGCTTCCAGTACGGCTGCCACGGGAAGAATAATGATCCATAATATAATACCCATTCAATAATAAATTGTTAAATAAAGTCAATCAATGAGTTCTGTTCCTTTGATGTTCTTAATAAATTAATATCCAGCAATCAAATGAATGTATAATGAATTTTGCGTGTTTTATTAAATACAAATTAGTTGGTTTTCTATTAATATTATAGCATGTACTCAACTATTTTTATTCTTATCTTAGGAGTAAAGTGCTGAAATGTTAAATCCGCTTCTACCTGTGGGCCCTTGATCAGATTTGATGAGATGGTCCCTTGCTTGTGTCTGGAGAGTAAATTAGTTTATTGTCCTCCATACGGTCATACACAGTTTGTACTGCTTTTTTGACGATAAATTTATATCTAAAAACTCTGTCTTGTGTACTCCGTCTAAGATTTGAAGTAGAATACATGAGATTTTTTTTCAACACATTCCATGGTTTATTTATTGCTGTATACTATTTCATGTATTTAATGAAGAAAAATACAACAATAGCCCACGAATTTGTGTGGTGGTCTTTTAATGGAACCAATTCACTCGTGGTAAGAACTTAAAGGTGAAATCAGTGGATGGGATTAGAAACAACCGGTGAAGAAGTAGAGGATACTCAGCAGTAGAGACAGAGGAAGATATGATAGGTGTTATATCTGTGGAGTGCCCTAGTTAGACTGAGATGTCACGTTTTACGTGATGTGGAGGGGTAATAAAGTTTTGAGTGCAGAAAGGAACGATGAGAGCTCTGGAGTGGAATCGTGAATCTCATAGTTTCTAATTAGGATCCTGGAACGTGCTACATAAATATGTCTCGCTATTATTCCCTCATTTAACCATTTAGTGACGGAAACCGTAGAAAGGTAGATGATTCTCTTAAACTGGTGTGAAATACGCAATGCGGGATGTATTAAGTAGACTAATATTGATAGCACTACTGAACGCGTTGAAACAATTTAGTGCTTTACTTAATTTTTTTCCTCCATATTTTAGCTTTTTCGGTGTTTGACGCTTATTGCATTTTTACAGTTCAAAAAGTTATCCATTGTGGAACATTTTTTAATTGAATTTTTGGAAAGGAAACTATTTCTTTTGTTGTTGAAAATGCTGGAGTCAAAATTCCGTTACCTGACGAAAATTCTTTCCCCAACTGCTTTTGAGTCTATTCCAATAAGATCAAAAGCAACTCTTTTACAATGTCGCTTCCATATGTGCGTCATAATTTATGACAGCAAGTGAATTAGTGTCATGGTTAGATTTATTATATATATATATATATATATNTATATATATATATATATATATATATATATATATATATATACACGAAATACACCCATATATAAACAACTCATTTTATCTATCGGTATGGTATGTTTAGTGAACCCTATTCGTGACAAGCTGTACAAGATCTTCTCTATTTTGCATTTTATTGCTTCTAAATGTGGTATGAAGGTCATCTTATCATCTAACGTCACTCCTAAATATTTGACTGTTCTTTGTATTTGAAGTTTCCATCCATTTAAACGAACTAGTGGAACACGCCTGATATTTTGTTTTTGTCCTATTATCATTCCAACAGTTTTATCTTTTGAGATTGTTAATTTAACACTTTCACTTACTTCCATCAAACATTTGAGTGTATACTGTCCTTTTCGTCTATTTCTCTCCTGTTGTTTCCTGCACGACAATCGCCATGTCGTCTGCATACACAGACTTCAATACCATCCTTTGTGAGTTACAATATTAATAACGACGCATCACAAAAATGGTCCAACATGATTCCTTACGGACAGCCCTTTTCTATTAGTTTGATTAATTTTCCTTGTCCCAATTCTAATATTACATGCCTGTCTTCTAAGTATGTTGTTAATAATTTATGTGTTCTATTATTAACTCCCAGTCATTTTATTTCTGCTTTGACCACTTCCCTACAAACACTGTCGAAGGCACCTTGGAAGTCAACGAAAATAAACAAATAGTAATTGATTGTATTTCTCTCTATGTTTCCCATTAATGCCCGTAACGCATCTTCTGTGAAGCCATATTGTCTTTCACTTAATTTTTCGCCTATATCCTGTCGAAGCTCTTGTTCCATTATCTTATCTAGAATTTTCCCTAATACAGGTTATAATGTAATAGGTCTAGATGATTTTGCCTGACGGAATTGTTGAATTCCTAGCTTTAGAAATAATCGCAACAATCCGATCTTCCATTCTCTTGGAAAATATCCTGCTGATATACATTCGTTGTATATATTCGTTTATTCTGACACACATCTTCTGTTCATCCGTGTTATCATGACTGCTGTTATCATGTCAAGTCCTGGACTCTTACCATTTCTCATACTTGAGATTATTGCATCCACCTTTATTGTTGTTATTTGCTCTTCTCCTTTTAATATTTCTATTATATACTCGCGCTTAGGCATCACTTGGGCATTGCCACACTCTTGTTTCTCACCTTTGGATTTCCAATCTGTACTATACCCCCCTTGTGATTCTATATCGCACCATATTACAAAATGCGCATGACCACGTGGAGGACAATAAACTAACTTACTCTACGGAAACAAGCAAGAGACCATCCCATCAATTCCGATCAAGGGCTCAAAAATTACAGCAAAAATTCCTAGATAAGATAAAAAGTTAGCTGCGAGTTATAATACTAATAGAATGTCAATATGTTTGTAATTTAAAATAAAAAATTTATTTTACACGTACAAATTATTATCGAACTATATATTATTCTGAGTATAGTGTTAAAAAATCATAAGAATTGAAACAATACTAAATTCACGATTTATTGTTACAATAGACACACCTCTAGACAAAGCCTAGAGAATCTGTATAAGAAATCCGCATCTACCCGAGGGAAAACCGGAGCAAGACCCGGGCCAGGATTAGAATATATATATATATATATATATATATATATATATATATATATATATATATATATATATATATATATATATATATATANACATATTCATACATATTCTAATATATATTAATATATATTCTAATAAGGTGAAAAAATATAATTTAGTAATGGAATAATTTATTTTAGTACAGTGTACTGCAATACAAGTATTACATCGTCTACGACCACAAGAAAATTGCCACGAACTGCGATTCACATGTTCTTTTTGGAAGATTTTTCCTCTATATTTGAGGAAAAGTTTTCTGATTCGTGAAGCTAATGATCATTTTTTAGTTATTCTTTTCCAAAGTAAAACAAATGAAACATTAAACAAAATAATACTTAAATTACAAATAGTATTTTATCAGTTATGGTATATACTTGTTCATCATTAATTTGCATTTCTGGACTTACCTTGGTATACAACCCACTCCTAGAAGGTAAATTATATACTGTTATAATAGTTATATAGTTAGGGCCACATATTGCGCGGCAAATTTTCATTTCACGTTCTAGGATTATACGTTTATTTGTGTATTCGTATTCAGTATACAATACAATGTGACATTAGGGTAATAATAGGGCTAGTTCTTCAGCATACTCCTCGCTTTCACCGCCAACCACGCTATCCCAACTAATTACTACTCCCTTCGACATGATGACTGCATGATCACTAGGACTCGTAATTAGTAGGACATAACTTTATATTTATTAGATCAACATACTGTGAATATATTAATGAATGCACCAAAATGAATGAACTTTTTTCAACCTAATAAATTCATATAATATTTTCATTCATTATTGTTTGTGTTAACGCTGAAGAATGAAAAATTATTCTGTGACTATTATCTTCTCCGTATCTTATCTTTTTCGAATATAAATTGTTACCATTTATCAGAGTAGAAAAAAATACGAAAAATGATTTGATAAAAAGGTCCTTCACTATTGCAACTATCCAATGTCGACTGTAGAATTGCCCACCATTTCCTATGCCAAATCCAGTTCACCATTGGTCATTTCTTCGTCAGTCTACGATCACTAGTTTCGCCTCTTGGACTGCCACATGCAGCTCGATAGCAGCGAAAGAGTATACGTGAGCCAGGACCAATTTCCTGAACCAGAGGGAGTTTGTTTAAAGAGAGATGGATACACTTTACCGATTCCCCAAAGGAACCTTGCAAGCAAACACCGTGAAATTGGGGATGCTTTCTATAGTGGCGTTTGGAGATGCGCACCAGACGCACCAAGCAGGCACCAAGCGATCGCGTTGATGGTTGGTGGTGATGGGGATCATCTATTCTGACCAGAAACAATAAGTTTTTTTAACACTGTATTTTCCAGAAAAATGTATGACAAAAATTTTATAATCCCTTTTTGATTTATTAAGTTTAAATAGTAGATTTTATACTACAGCTTTGATTTCACTCACTATACTAGTATTAGAAAATAAAAATAACCTTTCCACGAATAAATCTGAAGTCATGCAGTAAACAGTTGACAATTTGTTCACAAAATTCATCATTTGAGAATACTCCCAAAATAAATTTATCGCTATTCCCCTTATTTATATATATATATATATATATATATATATATATATATATATATATATATATANTATATGTAAATAACGAATTTAATATTTCGACACCAAAGCAGATTATTCTTCTTATTCAGGGTTTTCTACTATCAAATACATTGTTCGTTTGTTAATGTGTTTGTTCCGTGAGGGATTTGTGTTTACCCGTATCAAATATGCAATTACTAGTATGGAGTGTGATTAATGATAAGGAATAATTGTACATGAAAATAAAAATAGTATCCAGATTCGTAAAGTTTGTTAGCATTTCTATGAACAGGAAACTTCGAGCGAAATACTTGCCGGGTGATTTATCTGCAACTTTCGTACAGGTTCCTTAAGATGTGTTTCAGATGTGTGCAAAATGGAAGGAATGCGAGTTGAAAAGGGTTAATGGAGCAGGTTACTTCCCTTTGCGAAGCCTTTCCCCTAAGCTGCGTGTCTCGCATTGCTTACCTTGCTTGGTTGCTGTAATTCAAGCATCCTGCCCGTTCTCTCGTATTCGCTTTATAATATTCATTTCACAAATTCTATATTTATACTCATTAATTGTATTACTTAAAAAAGAAATAAAAATTTAACACTACCAAAATACACATATAAATTTAACACTACCAAAATACATATATGAACGAGAACAAAAATCAAAGTTTTGTTTTTGAGAATGAGATTCTGGTTTTATTTCGTTCGATTTATAATAGTAACCTCATGTCCTATGACTCATTTAGGTTTTTGGGATATCATTAAAATATTCACAATTGCTGTAATTTATCTCTAAAAGTTAACATTCATTTTTGTTAATATTCGTTTTTGTCTGGTCATAATTAATCAATTTTCAAACATGAGGTATAATGACAAAATTTATTTTCTGTGCTTCGAAGGTTTGTCACCTTATATGTTTACTATATATTATCTGTGTTACATTTTTTAAAATACAAATGAATTTCAGTAGTTGTAATTGCTGCTTTTTCTTCCAAACATGGCAACTGTTAGCTCGATGAAGAATGCTGTTAGATCCTAATCTGCCTTATATTAGACACTACTCGGAGGTCTCTAAACTTTAATTCAGTCCACGGAAAGAAAATACAAATTGTTGCTGCGGGAAAGAAAATAAATGTTTCATTTAATATTAAAGTCACTCACCTTCTGTATGGGGATGTTCATTGGAACAGGGCAAGTGGATATTGTGTATGGTATTTGGGAGTCGAGGTGGGTTGTGCAGTGGATAGCACACCTACGGTCATACTAGGAGGTTCCAGGTTCGAGTCTCGGTCCACCGCAATTTTCACTTGACTGTAGATCTTGCAAACTTTCCTCCCCGAGCAGGTACTCAAACTTGTGGGTTTTATTTTATAATTAAGATTATTTCATATATGTATCAATACCGAATTAATTTAATAGCTTATCGTTTTATACACCATGTACTGGTTTCATGGTGCATTGTACCCACTACTTGGCATTTTAATGTTAAAATTAGTTAGTCGTCTTCGCATGGACTTACTCATTTAGTAAATAAGTTATTTTTTTTTCTAGAATGAACTTTATTGTACGTAAAATATACAGTACATACGATGAAGTCTTCGTTGTGAAGTTCATAATGTTGAGGTTTATTAACAAAGAGACACTGTAAAACAAATTATGTACGCCAATAACGATTTTCACGATACGGTAGAGTCAGTACTCTCATGTTGGTAGGACTGCGAAATCTTCACATGAACCTGCTGCTATGCATTACATATCTTCCTACTTCTCTCTCATTCGAAAGAAGATGGATGATATATCAAATGATATATCAACAAAGAGGAGAGAAGCAACATTCACAAGGGACGACTGTTCACATGAGGGAGAAGCTTGGCGCCGACATGTCTTAAACGATTGGCCCCATGTTGAGAGTCTTCGGAGACCTTCTCGTAGACATCGATCGAGTTTGCCTCTGGAGAGCCACTCGATTTCTGATACTACTCTCCTCTTCTTTGTGTTGTATTGAGAGTAAAACAATCTAGGATGTAGTTTGTACTTCGGTGTGCGTTGATGAAAGTACGAGCATGTCCGTCACTGCAGATTTGTATTTATGAGAGAAATACAACTTTAAACTATGTATTTTATGGGTAAAAGTTTCTTTCAGTCAGTTAACACAACAACTCGGGCTCTAATGACATCGATGTTGACGAGCCCTAAAGCCCCACAAAACAAAAAAAGTTAACCCAACCACATGTGCATGACATTCATTTATCTGACACTCATACGCTTAGTAATCATTTATTTAGTAGTTTTCTTTTTGATGTTTTAATGATTTTTATTCATAATTGATCAAGTTATATGAGATTTTACCCTCGATGAAGGATGGAGCTTGATTTGGCACTAAGACGTGAATGTTTTAGAGGGGAGTCTCACCTTCATCATTCTTTATGATCATCGTGATACAATCAAGTAAGGATAAGTATGGCTAAGCGATCAAATAATATTTCTGGTTGACGTTTCGGCTACCATGCTGCAGTCTTCCTCAGAAGTAACAAAAGTTGGTGGTTACAAGAGTGTTTGCGAGCGTATAATCACCAATAGGAGCGTATAATCACCAATAGGAGCGTATAATCACCAATAGGAGCGTATAATCACCAATAGGAGCGTATAATCACCAATAGGAGCGTATAATCACCAATAGGAGCGTATAATCACCAATAGGAGCGTATAATCACCAATAGGAGCGTATAATCACCAATAGGAGCGTATAATCACCAATAGGAGCGTATAATCACCAATAGGAGCGTATAATCACCAATAGGAGCGTATAATCACCAATAGGAGCGTATAATCACCAATAGGAGCGTATAATCACCAATAGGAGCGTATAATCACCAATAGGAGCGTATAATCACCAATAGGAGCGTATAATCACCAATAGGAGCGTATAATCACCAATAGGAGCGTATAATCACCAATCACTTCACACAAATCCGTTCACGAAGAATAACAAAAAACTTAGCGAATTCATGTTTGGGTCAGTAGGTAATCCAAATTAAATTTCAGAATTTCCCCACAGAAGAATGGGAATAAATTGACATGTTTTCTATGTACAAATGTCTCATAAGGTAGCGAAAAATAAAATAGACAACTAAACTACAGCTTTACTTTAAATATTGAAGTAATTTTTCAATTGATACACAAATTTGAGGTCGTATATTTTTCATGATTGATTGCGTCCAGTATTCATGTATAATAATGATAATGCTATCTTTTGAATAAAGGTTCTAGCTAGTTACATTCATCATCACCATATTCACTACATAGAGGAGAAAAATACTGTTTTTAGAGGTACAATTTTGTTCAAAATTAAAGTTTAATAATACTTAATTCTGGGAAGCGTGGAACTGAAAGGAAAAGTGTAATAGGGTTGAAGGCATCTAGTTTCTTTTATTTGAGAAGACAATTCGCGGATGGGTCGGTTGGTATTCAAAACTACTCAAAAAGTAAACTAATCACAACTTACGTATGTTGGAGCATTTAGTCGCTAAATATTTAAAAATACTTGACATGGGGAAATTCAGAGTCGTTGTCATGCTGCTTGTTAGATAATTGCTACAATATTAATTCTTCGGTTCTCATTTCGCTTTTCAGGTTTACGCTACTTTTATTTGTTGAATTCATTTACTCATTGAACATCTCGGATGTTCCTGTTATTTGTTGAATTTTATTCATTGAACATCTCGGATGTTCCTGTATTCGTAAAAATAACCAAGATGGAATAATGATTTCATGGTTTTCTTCGTTTGTCATTACATCCGCTATTACTTTCCCGCGAAGTATAATTTTGAAATAGTACATCAGGATCTCCTAACTTGAGACTTGATTTGAATATTTACTCACATTGAGTTTGTATTTGATATAATCCAGTTGTTGTATTTTGTTGTCAGTGGTCAAGGACAGAAGAACTCTCCTTTTGGAAATGCACACTTTCCTAAAAGTCGTACAATCTTTTTGAACTATTGCTACATAACACCAATTGCAAAAAATCTGTGAATCTATGCAATAATCTCACCCGACGTCAACGTATACTTACTTAAACATTTTGACCAAAGCCGCTCTGACGATTAAAAACCTCTTTCATTCACTACGGTGGACGTTGGATGTGACACCACATTTGATTCAACGATCTATAACTTGAGTGTAAGCGAAGGACACAACTATCATTAACAATAATGGTTCAGCTTCAGCTATGATAAATGTACAATTTTGGGGTGTATTGATTCCCTTTCATGACTCATGGCAACTTCTTATACATGAGTGTATTGCGAGTTGCAGTAAACTTCTTCATGTAGGTGAAATTTTCCTTTTATTGTATGTGAAACTGAATAAAGCTACCTTATTTTAATAGAAGACTAATATTCACTCACACAAAAATTAAATAATTTGGTGGTTTGATGAATAGAAATGTATACTGATGATGTTTCAAATCATTTATTAACAATTAAGATAGGATTGTTCATAAATTACGTCACGGTCATGGGGGAAGGTGGGTAGCGAAAGGTGACGGATCGTGATGACGGGGACCAGGGGTATTTTATAAATTATATATATATATATATATATATATATATATATATATATATATATATATATATATATATATATATCAGTACT
>NNCF01125819.1:174310-200265 GCA_002313205.1 Laupala kohalensis
TATTAGTATTATAACTCGCAGCTAACTTTTTATCTTATCTAGGAATTTTTGCTGAATTTTTTGAATCCGCCTCTGCCTTAGGGCCCTTGATCGGAATTGATGGGATGGTCCCTTGCTTGCTTCCGGAGAGTAAATTAGTTTTTTTTTTCCTCCACGTGGTCATACGCAGTTTGTACTGTTTTTTGACAATAAATTTATTTATATTTATTTATTTATTACTTAATGCTTTATTCACTATCAAAGTTACATTACGCAAAATTTTAAATAGAGAACTTACAAAACATTCCTTCCATTCACAGCCGTTTTACTTTTCTTATTTAATTGTATCAGTTTGAGACAAAGTCATACCCAAAACTGATAATTGGGGCGTGTCAACTCAACGTCAGTGCAGAAACTAATGAAATTCAATTTAGAGTAGTACTAGCGTAGGTAGAAGGAAATCAATAAAAATATCTGAAACAGGTCAATGTGTCCGTATTGTGATTACTAGTTGAAATACATACTTCTCCGGCCGTTTAAATGAAATAATTACAATTATAATTGGTATTATAGATTGCGTTTTATGAAGGAAACCCTTTATTTTTCAAGAAGACCAATTTTTTAATCGCGAAAGTTATGGAGGTTTACTTTGATTTTTAGTAAATTTTCCGTATTATTTTTTCATCAATTCAATCTGTAGGACACTTGAGAAAGTTGTTTAACCTTATCTGAGATGACACGACGAAACCGTAGTGTTCAGCCGCCATGTTGGTAGTACCTACATGCTTTTATGCATTTCAAACGAGTCTAGCGAGTTCCTTAATATCGTTTGTACCGTATTATTAACGGTTAGATACAAATTAAATCATGTTTTTTATTCGTTATGATTCATATGGTTGTCTTTTAAAACTATCAAAATTATAATAAAGAAAAAAAAAATGTTCCGTCTCCGTGATTTAACTAACTTGGAGCACTGGTCCCACCTTATAAATAAACTGTTCTTCTTCATCTCCATGTATTCATTATTTTTATTTTAAAGAAAATTATTTTATTTTTGATCGCATTCGTTCGTGGCAGTTCATTCTTTTTAGTCCTAGTTATTTAATTTACTGGCGTTAATTCTAACTGTTCGTGATACAATTTAACTCAGACTTATCAGATCCTTACATGCAAGTGAAAAATTTATGACTGAGTATAACCCGACAATTGTGTCATAAAATTCTCCCGGGTAATACACTTGCTCTAAATAAAACGATGTAATTAACTTTATTACCATACAAACATTCACAGAATCCAGCGTATTTTAGAGCTCATATTTTATAATGGTGAGGACTGTAATTTCTTTCATTGCTCCACCTGAGCACTTTCCCTTCATGTTTGTGTTAGTCGTGAAATGAGAACTACCTTACTGATATAATGCCAGTACGATTAAGTTCATATGTTAATTTACAGTTTTGTTACGAAAATTATTTTTCTCTATTGATTCCTTTTCTGGCATTAGTTATGACTAAGTATTTTAAGTAACTTTCCTCAAATAATGCCAATAAACTGTGAAAATCCTCAAATCCATCAATTGTTTTATGACCAACGAAAACCATTAACGACCTTTTTTATTTTTCTAGCTGTTGAGGTTTATTATTTCGGACTTTTACATGCAAGGTAATTAAATGTATAAAAAAACTAAGCACATGATTTACCTTTACCCTTGTTTAAGGATTTGTTTCTTGTTACGTACACGTGATCTAAATTTCATGTTTATTCTTTTCAATATTGAAATTTTCGCTTTATGCCCAAAAATGGCAGGAATTTTTCAGGACACTCATAATTTTAGTACAGCGAATGATACCTTGAATAACATTCCATACAAATCTAATGACATTAAATTGACGTGGATTTGAAGAAGATATAAAAACAATGAATTTCAAACTGGTGTTGATGTAAACTTAATAAAAAACAAATATATTCAGTTGCTGAATTCTTACCACGGTGGTCCTAATGACCTCATTGACATATTCCTTTTTTATGAAAAAACAACAACAGCTGCCATTATGATGTTATCTTTTATAAAGGAAAATGCTAAACTAAACAATTGTAAAAAAAGAATTGTAAACCGAAGATTAGAGTCATGTTACGTGTTAAAAAGTAAATTAAATCTTTCATAGTTTTAATTTTGATTTGTAATATTCATTATGAATATAATAATGTGACATTTATATCTATAACGTTTAAAATCCTAATAAACGTATTTTTGTGTCCAGCACCTTATTTGACGAAAGGCCGATAATAAACACACTATTTATATAACACCCGAGAAATGGTTTAAAAAGCTGTTACAGGCATGAAATTATAGTTTCACCTCACAACTAGTATTTTTCAATTCATGCATTAAATTATGTTAAATCTGAATAAAATTGTCTCAAAATGAGTATTTCCTTTAAACAGTGTTTACAGAAGAAATTGATTTAATGTTTAATAGGCGTTGTTTGCCCAGAGTACCTTATTTTGTAGCATAGAATAAGAGGTCTCTAGGTCAAGGGTAAAGAGAAATCCTTCCTGATAGGAGAATCGTTGATCGAATTCTTGATCACATCAAACCAACACTTGACGGGGTCTAGTACTCGTTGTAAGATAGGTCATCCATTTTTGACAACCATAACCGAAATTATTACACAACAACAAAATTTTAGTCATAATTTTTTACGTTCCAAAGCTATGTGGATTCAATATCGTAAATGAAGAATTCATTCTATTGCAAAAATAATATTGAAATATTTGTTGTACTACAATTAACGTCCATCATTCAATCTAATTAAATACATAATTAAAAACTCACGACCTTTTATGGGCGAATAATATTTTGATCTACTGATGACGTAAATCCACATCAAAACGTAGTAAGCTATTCACATAAAAATATTATTCATCCATAAAAGGTCGTAAGTTTTTAATTTAATTATTTAATTATTTTTGTACTGTTTTTGGGTGTTTCCGAAACACAAAATTTACGTTAGTTCTCTAGTGACTTGTGGATCAGAAAAATGTGTGAAGCTCGAGAGATAAATAAATCTTACTTATACCCGTGTAAGAGGGGAATACGATAACGTACACATCCATTCATAAATAAATATTTGAAGACTTTTGTGAATTCGTTTCATCTCTAGATTCTTTTTTACTAAATTTAAGATGACCAAATTAAGCATACAATTTCCTACTCAAAAGGTGAATTTTTATGAAGAAATTTTGAATTCACAATTAAAATATCACACGACGATTCGATATCGTTATGAGGTATTCAATTACAAAACGTGAGAGCACTTCTCACATCATAATCTGGCGTAGGTCCAGGAATTTGGTGTAGACTGATGGGTGGCAAAGAACGTATACTAAAGAGTGAAAAAAAAAAAACAACCTACAAAACAATTGAGCAACCGACCAATCAAAAAAACAACAACAAAGTGTATGGTCAGTTAACATTAAAAAAGTAATACACCATACATAAATAAAACATCATTAAAAATAAAAGGAAATATTATTGAGGAATTTAATATTAAAAATAATGTTATTAATTCTAGGCTGCTTTCTTGTATTAATCCACTGATTAATGGTACATTTGAAGAATTTGAAATGTAACATTTCAGACATTTTATTTCTTTTATAATATTTCTTTTCGATGTCTAAAGCTTTGATATTCCATAAAAATTCATTTCCTTGATCAAAATTCATCATTGATTAAAATTGATGCATTTCCTTTTTTTTCTTCTATTTTTTCGTATTTAACCAACCACTGAAAAATATTTAAATTTAATAACATCAAACTATACACATTCCAACAATAAAAAAATATTAATTTATTTGATGAAAATTTTAACCAGCTGCAGGCAAAATACGCAAAATCTGGTTCGACACAGAGCAATTATAACAGCAAAAATTAAAATATAATTAGTAGTTATTTTGTAAAAAGAAGTAATTGTGAAATTTTGTAAAACATTATTCCAAACAAAATATATTCCACGTCAGTAATATTATTAGTAAGCTATACAACAACATGGTGTTCGTACAATTATTGTTATTTGTATTTGACCTATACATTTGTCACTTGTTAAACTGAAATCGAAATGAAAATATTCATCTAATATATATTAGATACTCGTATACATATGATACAATGCATACCTTCTTAATTGCAGAAAGTGATAAGGAGTTACAGAATTATGGCGTGGAGAAATTTTTTGTATTCAATCAAATCACATCTTAAATTTTACGTCGGATGTAAATGCTTATCGTAATTGGTAAATGACAGGAACCAATGACACAGTTAAAAGTTTTTTACAAAAATGTTCATCAATATCTTTATTTTGATTTAAGTTTATCGTCCAGAATTTTATTTTAGTATGTTGAGTTAAATAATAGGAGTCTCATATCATTGTAGGTCAGCACCTATATTTTGGATAATGGATGTGTTGTCTAAGAACTCGTGTGTATTAATGTAGATTTATTATATCTTACGTATTTGGTGATTACCTTCGCACAGAGTTACAATTTGTATATGTAATTACCATTTAGCCATCATGAGTTAATATCATAAAAAGATTAATGTTTCACGCATATTACAAAATTTTTAATTCGACTAAAAAAATTGTTTAAAATATTACTATTCAAGCAGACAAAAAAAAGACAACTCATGAGGTAATTAGTTCCATAATACTAACTTCATAACCCAATTTCTGAATGTAGTTTCCTCATGATCCTTCACTCAATTTTGGAAATGACACATAAGCGAATCCACGTTCCCTACGCATCACCAACCTCACATAAATCTCAAAGGTCTCACATCCCTCTCGGAGAGTAGTGATGGTGTCGTCCCCACTCGCCATCTCCCCCCCCCCCCACTTTACCCCTCGTTGCATTTCCCTCACCAAGAAATAGTAATAATGGAGTCGGGGGGCCTTTGGCGAAATAATTACAATCAGAGCACCAGGTAGGGCTCGACGAGGCCCTCGGGTGTCCGGACTCTCCCCCTCTTCGTTAGCGCTTGGCCATGATTTATCCGCCCCCGTGATATCAGGGCGCGAGCATTAACTGATTAATTAATTAATGACGTGCATATGCCGAGGGCGGTTGGCAGAGTAGTGTCTGCCCGCGGCGGCGGCGGCCGGGACGCGAGCGCGTTCACTCGCCAGCTCGCTTGCTGGGCGGTTAAAACGGCTTGTGCTCCTGTGCGAGACAGCGAATGGATGGTGTTTGACTAGAGGTGCTTGGCCGAGGTATCCTAGTGGAATGACGAGGATAGGATTGTGGCGAGTTCAATAAGCTGGATATACGAGGAAGAGAGTAATGAATGATCATAAAACAATTTTTCTTCCCTCGAGTGTTCGTTTTTCGGTTTGTGTATGCATCTGGGAATGAAATAAAGAAGGAGGAGGGAAGAGGGAAGAGGGAAGAGGAATTTGGCCTTCGAAAGAAATTTTCTGAAAAACAAAGTTTTATTCCGATTTGGACATTTGCGTTTTCGCATTGATGGCAAATATTATTTCTTCCTGTATGATTAGAAAAAATTGTCACATTATTAATACTTTAATTAGAAGAACAAATATCTGAACTTTTGCTACGCGCATACAATGTCATCTGTTTGAAAAAGATCCTTTTAGAATTAATGGTATTTTGTGAGATTTGTTCCCTTATAATCTCCAAAATATTTTTTGCAACTATAGCGGCAATTTAATTTGGAAATATGTCGGTGGCTCCTTGTACAGATTTCTATGACTCTGCATTCAGTTTCTAGAAGTGCTTATACTGCTCTTGGTTGAGTTATTACTAAATTCTATGTTGATAACAATCATGATTACATTTTTTCTATAAAATGCAATGTATCAATATTTTTCGAATATCTGAATGGATTTATGACTAACTTCATTATAATGAGAAATTATATCAACCCCTAACAGAAATTTTGTATAACCGTTCTTTGATCATGGGCTCCCAGTTTACTCTCAACTCAGGTAATTCTGACCTGTTGCGTCAAGCATTAGAAGAATAATCTCGTATTTAAAACAGCATTCTTTTCAACATTTTAAATTCTCATCGTCATTACTTTCATATTTACAGTGCAATTATAAATATTCCAGATGCTTACGTAATGAGACACCAAAACCATCCGTGGACACGATTCGACGCTTAGAAAATTTTTTAATACCACTCTTGGGGATGTTTAACAGTGGTAAGCAGATTTTTGACCAGGATGTTACCGGACATATTAAGTTCACTGTAATAAAATGTTTATAATTTTTAATATTCTCCTTCTTTTACTGTATGATGTATTTCCTCGGATTCAGCTCTTTAGGTAAAAATCAATAAAAAAGATCAATAAAAGGTTGTAATACAAAACCGGAAGTAGCGTCTAGAAAGAGTGCATTGTCTAGGTAGAGAAAAGCGCAAGACGAAATTCCCAGCATTCCCTCAGTGATGCCTGCGTTGCGTTGACTACACCCTCGTACGCCCCCGCACATGGCTACTTGTCCTCCCCAAAGTGCCACGCGCTGGCCCCCGTCGGCCCTAATTGAATGCTCGGTGCCTCCAACGCCTCCCGGATTCATTAGCAAGGCCTTGTGCAATGTTTAGCACTGGGTCGCTTTTATGTGCCCCATGCGAGTAACGAGATTACTCTTTGCATAAGTGCGTCCAACTTCTCTGTGGGAGAAAAAACATCGCGCAAAGAAACCACAATGAAAAGTATCATCCCGTAGGCATTGCAAGAGAAAGAGGGGGAGAGAGAAAATTGGGAAGTCAAAACAGTCAATATTTGTTAGAAAATGCTGTGGTGCTCCGGCATGTACCCCGCGGTGAGGGGGTAGCTCGGGGTACCCGAACCCTCCCGAAATTTTGAACGGTTGCAATGAAAGTACTTCTTCAGCATAAAACTTTCTTAATTTATTTACGATATTTTTAGGACAAATTACAGAAAATTGCAGAAAATATCAATCAAGTTTTCGAGAGAAAAGACTCCTCTGTATGGGTATGAACCTATTGATTTGATTAATATAGAGTGATTTGAGCATTAATATATAGTGGGATGAAAAAGAGCACGTATAAAAAGTCGGAAAAAATGAAAAAAAGAATTAATGAAGCGGAGATGGATAAAAATTACAAGAAAAAATATTAAGGTGAATTTCGATGAATAAACGAGTTTGATGAAGAGAGCAGGCATGTATCAGGCCACTACGTACGTGGTCTGCATAAATTTTCAATTAATGTATTTCAATTGCACAATGTGATTAATTGCAAAGAATTTGTCGTTTTATTGGATACCACCCAAGGGAGAGATATCCAAACAGAATATTTTGTAATGTTTCGGAAAATTATGTGACCTTTTCTCCAGAATTGTTGAAGTAACCTAACTGATAATAGTCATATTGACATGATATTTTCATGGGAATATCTTGTATTCCATAAAAATTTTGATTGCGAATACAAAAACAAAGACATGCGAGAGGATCCTTTTAAATATTTTGTGAGAACATGTTTTTGAAATATAAAACCGGGCTTCAGAGTACATAATGAAGTCTAAAAAATGTTTTGTGAGTAGTGATGAAGTTTTATTTTACACCCAATATATAAAGTATGTAAATTATCCTGTATTTTTTATTTCTTACTACCTTGTTCAGAAAGAAATTGAATATCATTTCAAAACATTTCATTTCTAGTGTTAATAATTTGCGATATTAAGCTTGTTTGAGGTCTTCAAACTTAAACTAACATTTCTCTACGCCACAAGATTTCTTCTGAGATTTGTTATCGTTTATGAACTCACCATCTAGTCTATATAACAGCGACAAGTGCACAAAATTCACTATTGATTTTATGTACACAGCAAATTCAAATTATTTATTTACAAGTGTGTCTCAAAATACAAATTTTTATTTGTTGAAATTGTGTTCTACGAACGTTCACAAGAGGAGTCACATCCGATCAGCTGAAGTTATCGTACAAGCTACAATACATTTTAAAACATTCTTAAATGTTTTCAAATTTCTTAAAAAGAGAGAATATATATATTTTATAATCTGTCCGAAGTATTGTTCTATGAAAATGACAACATTATTTTCTAAATAAGGGAACCATTGTAAGTAATAAATTGTAATAATGGACGTTTATAGTAGAATCCAAGATGACGTATTAAATTAAAATTTCTTGAAAACGTTGCATATCTTAAAGAATGTTTATGAGAAATGCACATAGGTGTTTAAACTTACACACTATCACCGTTAAAAAATATCGAATATTTACAATACAATTTTATGACACATTCGTGTTTTTTTTTGTCTTTTTTGCAAAAGTATTTTGAGTTTTTATGTACATTTTATGTCATGTTCAATAGTTCAGTTTCTACATTTATGTTTCTTGTTACAATTTATTACATTTTACGACGACTCAAGCCACGAGTCGAAACGTGTAATGAAAGTGCACCGCATAGTCGTCGATAAAAGAGGTCGTAAGATGTAATTAATTTACATGTCTCATCTAGGATTATTCAAACTAATTTTCAATTAGGGTGGGGTGGAGATAAATATTCCGTATTAATTATACTGTTTCACAGAGTTGCAATTATCAGGTTTGGGGAAAACATAGAGTAGTCCATCATCTATAGGTACCGTATTAAATAACCAGAGCGATGCCGGGGAAATCTGATATGCTACATGATTAGTATGAGCTTCAATATCTGCTACAGTGTGGAGAGTTGACTCCTCTCAAGGTTTTGATCACAAACGTCTCCAAATTCACTTTTTGAACAAGGGCAGTAATTTTCTCCCAGCAGATTGAGTGTAGAAACAAGTAATCTTATGAATGCGATCTGATTCCTTTAAAATCAGTACAATGACTCCACCTTTTCTACGCGTCATGAAGATAATTTGCAATGGGTCTTGCCGTCCAATGAAAGTGGTAATACCGATAAGTACTTTAATTTATTAAAAAAATAGGACGTATAATAAAGAATAAAAATGTTTTAATGGAATTTAATACTATAATCTCTCCTTTTTTGTGTTTTTTCATGACAGTGTTCGATCTGATTGTCCTTATAATACTAGCTGAGTATCCGCGATTTTGCTCGCGTGAATTTTGTAATATGTCTATAACTTTATTCTTTCTTACCTTGATATCCAGTAAAAATGCTATCCATTAATCGTGGAGGTGTGATAATTTTAGTGTGTATCAGTCCTTCATTTTCACTGATGTAATTTAGAAATTTTTTTTAGAAAACACCAATTTCCCATTTCACCCCCTTAGGGGCAATTTTTTTTCGTAAAATCCTTTGTTACCTGACATTTTTGATACTTTCTCGAGTCACTCTCTTCCCTCGTTCAAACCCTCATTTCTCCCCGTTAGGGGTAGATTCTCGTAAAATCGTTTTCTTAGCGGATGTCTACAACCTATCTGCCGAATTTTAGGTTTGTCAGATTATTAGTTTCGGATATTGCGTGATTAGTCAGTCTGTGAACGGTATTTCAAGTGCATATATTTCCTAAAAAAGCAAGTTTTACCATTCACAGGTGTGATATCAATATAATAAGCATATAAAAACACTCTCGCATTCAAGTGCAATTTTGTGTCAAAATTTCAAGTCAAACGACGGAATACTTTTCGAGTTTTGCGAACACAAACATACGCAGGCTGAATTCTTATATATAAGATATAATATTGTACACTTTAGGTGCATAATCTGCTCAATGATCCTTGACTTCGAAGAGAGCTTCAAACACTTTTCGACACCAGTTGTATCGACAGTGTTTATCCCATCAACAACGCCAAGGCTACGGAAAATGTAGGTAAGATGCGTAAAATTGCTTTGTTCTCTTGAAAACTCTCCGGAGGCGAAGTTTTGGGGATGTAAAGAAGATCTCTGATAAGTGGTGGTTGCCTCAAAGGTTGCCCCGGGCTTGAAGGGATGCATTTGAGTGAATTTGGCAAGGACACCCCTTGTTCTGGCTACGGCCAATTATCGTTAAGGCAGGCCAACGGGTGTCTCATTCCCACCCTGTATCAACCCTCTTGGTGTTACCGTGCGCATCTCTCTCCACCTCGAGTAGCATCACCAACACCGTGGTCTCCGCATTCTGCCAAGACCGCGGTCGCAACTCTTTAGCTATTTATGTATTTACCGGTGAATTATGGAGGTCTCGGGCTATGCTAATACCGGAGGCGAGTGCCAAGTCGCGCCCTCGAAGGCCTAAGTCTCCGAATAAACCACCCTCGGTTTCTCCCTCTCCCTCTTCATCCCCTGTATTTCCTTCCCCCTTTCCCATTTGGAAAGGCACATCCACTCGACGCGTCTCCACTGTATACTCGTTGTTATGATCACAACGGTGGTTGGCCTTTCCTCATTAGCTTCATCTCACGTTGTCTGTGTTGGTTTCTTTCCCGTACCACTCAGTTTTTCAGGACCCGTTTATTTCACCCGCGTAGTCAACAAGCTTCCAGACCGACCACGCCTCCTTTCTCGACTGAGTCAATCTCTTTATGCCGTATTCCCTGGCCTTTACCCTCGACATCCTTTTATCTTACTCCTCTTTCCCAGAATCCTTTGCACAAGCTTTGTCACCTTCCGGGCCCTCCCGGCGCGATGCTCTGCCTTAGTCCTGTATATGCCCCGTTCTTTTCTTGCAAGGTAGCGTTTTCGCAGCCCTTTCGCTGTGAGTGGGATCTAAGGATTTTTCAAAGACCGTGCATGCTTGTGAAGCAAGCCCACGGCTATTTTTCTTTTATTTTCACTGACGCACGTACATTGTGACGTTCTTTAATAATTAGCTGAGACAAGTTACTTTGCGGAGTAGTAGTATTTTGTTAGTCTCTTTTAACTTGCTTTATTTAGATGAAGCGGAAATTCAAATGTCTTAAAAAGATTAGATTTTTTCGGTGGGTTATGGCGAAATGAAATTTTCGAACATTTGTCTACCCTCTTGTTTATGAAAAATGATCAAGAAATCTTATAAAATGTACAGAATGATATGCGTAGAATAAGTTGAGAGTTGGAAAATGGCAAGAGTTAAAGAACAATTTCCAAAAAAAAAAGATAAATAATTAAACTAATTGAATCAAAATAGTATTGTTTTTTCTGAACTACTTTTGTTTGTGTGAATTATTTCCACACTCATGTAAACGATGAAAATCTTTGTTTATAAAAGTAAATATGATAACAATAGGTGATCCGTATATCATAATTAGTTATTTCGTACAAATTAAATAATTATTACAACAATCCGACAATTGACTGAGAACATCTACAGTCAGTATCACAGTCGACAGAAATACTGAGTGCAAATAAAAATAATTAACATACAACTTATGATGCAAACATAAATTACAGGGCAACTTCATGAAGTATATAAGATTAAATTATGTATTGCATTAAAACAACATTACTCTTTCGTATTACTTTTACGTATTTTTTTGATTTTTAGAATTAAATCAATTGAATAAGATTGGTTCGTGTGATTTGTAAATGAAATTTTAAAATAAGTCTGTAATAACTGAATTTTATTACTAGCAAAATAGATTACACTTTTGATAACTTTCCTTACTAAAACATTGTCTGTCCTGATAGAATTCACGTAATTATTGCATAATAGAGATTATTTTTGTTATTTATCTTACCTATTTTAAAAATCTAACTCAAAGCTCTCTACATCAGCGTTACAAATGCAATTTATGGGTAAAAAAATACATTTCCTCGTCTTAACTTACCAAAATAATAGTTAAATGCTAAAAAAATAGTTCAGTTTTTTACACCAAATCTTTGATTCGTATCACCATATTCTTCGGTCTCATAACTTTCACTGTTACGTCAGCTCAAATATTGTTTTTTTTTCGGATTGGTCGTGATATTGTCTCAAGGTAACTGATTTATTTTCACTCCATGAATCGAGATGATTCATTAAGTCCCGCGCTCATCAAATGTCTCCACAAATCACAGATTCTTCCCTCGAGAGGAAAATTATTTCCCTCAGTTCTGTGTTAATATCCCAGGAAAAGCATTTCTGTTTCATTGTCTGCAGAGAGAGCTCTCGGGTCCGATATTCCCTTTTCCTCGCAGTGGCCCGCAGACTTAATCTTGTCTACGACTTATCGCTGGCGCATCTTCGTCTGCCAACCCTCCGTCACCAAGCCGATAGCCGAATCCGTCATCAGATACGGTTCGTCCATAATGGTATTATCCCTCCGCGTCGCGCTCGATTTTTCTTCACTGACACTTTATTTCTTCGCAGTCGCGAATCTTTCTTTTCCCACACAGATGCCTACATTAAGAAATTAGAAAAGAAAACTGAAATGCTGGAGATGAATCTGACTTCGGGACACGTTTATGAAGAATATCGTACATAAAAATATAATATGAAATGTAAATAGTGTGTTTGGGCACGAGTATATAGGTTTAAAGCATTTGAATTTAAATGAACCATTAATAGCATTGACTAAAATTGTTTAATTATTATTAAATATTCTTGTTTTTTGAATACTATAAAGTTTTTGTAACAACTGTCTAATTATGTATGGAAATTGATTTCGCCTAATATGACTTAAAATCTTGGCTGGTTGTTTTCAAACTAAATCATTTGCAAATATGGTTAATTCTGGTGTCCCACTACGATATAATTTACGTTCTCTTGTTTGGCCTTTCAGCATTAATGATGAGCCAAAAATACCCAGTTGTTAAATTACCTTTAGAATGAATCTGGTAAATTCGACATCAGGAAGAATCGGGGCTAGATCATTTATTTACGTGGTCCTGGTGGAGCAAAATCTCATACGATTTTTTGCTAACCTAATTCAAATTTACTAGTTTAGCTTATTTTCGTTCCTGGCACCATAGTTGTGTCCAGATTCTTCCAAGTACCTTCATGCATACGTCTGCTCTCTCTGTTCAGAATTTTGAATCAACGCGTCAAATCTAATTTTGGATGAAATAATTTGAATTGAAAAACTCCTTTGCACATTCTCATGGGTAAACATTTTTCCTGTAAATAATATGCTTTTCTCGTTTTGGTCAAACACTACTTCAACAAAACTATATAAAATAATATTATAAGTTCCTTTTCGATACTATATTTATTCTATGATCAAATCGGGAGTTATGTTTCACGTACTTAATTGATGTGCAAACGCTGGGCTTCACTGATTTCTATATTCTGCAATGATAGAAGTATTCAAAATTTAAAAGCGAGGTTTCAATTGCGTCGTGTCCAATGTTCTTTCTCAGCCGCAATTGCTTTAAGCATGTAACCTCTCTGTGCATTTCAATTTCAATGACGTAGTTTACGTCATAATCTCTACCACGTGATGGGTAACGCTTCCAAAGTCCAAAGCATCGGGAGTTCTTAGAGCAGAAACGCGACCAACCTTTCGTTCCTTGATGCAGCATCGCAAAACGCTTGCACTCTCTTCACTGCAAGAGCAAAAGGGAGAAATGGATAGAGAGGAGAAAGGGGGAGTAGGGAGGAAGTAAAATCTCGGTCTCTCAAGTGGGTTCCCTCAACGTTCGCTAATACGGTCGGTTGCTCCCTCGCCAGATGTCTCTTCATTAGCGAGAAAGCCAGGTCAGAACGCGCAAGTTACTGGTGGAAACCGAGACTTGCATGGACTTTGAGGAAGCTTCCTCATCCCCCGGCCACCCCCGTCTCGTGTGCTGCGAGTCTCCTCGTAGAGTTCCCGGGACGGAAGAGCTCTTGCAACGGTCCTCCCTGTGCACTACGGGATGACTTACCTTTGAAGGAGCAGCCGTGTATCATGCTGTTTGGCGCCGCGAGCGAACCCCGCGGGATTTAGTGCAGTAGGTGTTCGCGGATCATATGGAATGGTTCTATTGCCGTAATGATATGTGGGATCGAGAGCGGGATTTAAGGAGGTAATGTTAGTAGTATGTTGGTAATTAAAACTCTACCACTATATCAGATCTACCACAATTTTTATTTCTTTATTGCGGTTAAAGTCGTGAGGTTTGTCCTTCCACCTAAACGTGACTGGGAAGAGGGAATTATGGAGGAGAGATGCAGGGTTTCCGGGGAACTTAAGGTACCGAATTGACATTTGTCTAGTGTAGGTGAGGGTAACTTCAGCATATAAACTCATGCCGTTCGCTCGAGCAAGGATTGAAACTACGCTCTACATCTCAGAAGTACGATGATAACGATGATGGAATGACTACACCGCCACTACATCACCTATTCCATGTATAAAAAGCCTATATGATCAAACAAATTAGTGAATTGAAAAATAATGCACTACCAAAAAGAACTTTAGGAATAAACTATTAGTGAAAATAATAGCAAATCGATGTAAGATCTCCGCAGTTTCCAACATAATGAAAAGGATATTTGACACTACGCAAAAGTTGTATTTTCCTTGGTAGTGATTGTGTGTCTAAGATCAGTGTGGCGTATATGTCCTGAAATATTATTATAATTAGTATATTCTTGCTGAATGTGCATGAGAAATACTTAAAAAGTGACTTTAAAAAATGAACAATAATGAGTTGTTTTGTCAACGTGCTGTGTCTGTTATTGTTATTAGCATAACTACGAAATTATTTTCGTCTTGAAACAAATAATCCACCTAATTCATTTGACATCGCAAGACCTGGAAAAATTCATTGGAAAAATTCATGACATTCATAACATAAATTCTACTCGAACAACTGAGTACCATTTCTGGTCTTCGGTTAATTACGTATCAAAACTTGAAGTGGACGTGTTGTGCTAATTATGTTTTTTAATAATACTAATTATCAACGTAAAAAATGAAAAAATCTGTTCTATAATACCTAGGGTATGAAAGAATGGTCAAATCATCGAGCTATAAATCGTCAGGAAACGTGAATAGAAGTGGCAACCGTGAAATAAGTCTTCATTCTTCGTGGCGACGTCACGTGAAGGATAATGTAAGAATATGCACGCTTGTTTGCAGCAACATCTAATACTTATCCCCCTCCTGAAGTTTTACTTCAAACTCACATAGTCTGGAGGGAGGTGGGAGACAGTTGACGATCCGAGTATAGAGATTATCCATCAATTGTTTTAATTTTGCCGTCATTTTTTTACTCCGCAGTTTTCCTAATTTTGTGCTCTAAATTTATATTGTTATACCATCTAATTTAGAAAAAGCAAGAATCTAATTCTTGTTTCATGATTATATTATTTAAAGATGCCATTCGAAGTACACATTTACATACGAATAAATGTGCGTTATAAGTTTCAAATTTTCCCGCAGCAAAACGTTGTGATCTTCAGACTGTGTATAATCTTTCTCCGGATGTACACCGGATATAGACACCTGAGTGAAGTCTTACACAGTAAAAGTGACACCCAGTTCTCAAGCTTCAGGATATTTTTAAAAGACAGACGGACATGTGACAATTGAAAAGTAAGAAGATTCCATTGTCATTCATATTTTTACGCATTCCAATTTGTTATCGCCACTAATTCTTTGTTATGTAATGTAGTTTTTGACTCACGCATAGAATTCACTGTACGTTATCTTTAACATGACCAATCAAACTTAAGCGTAAACCCATTACGTAGTATCTCATATATGGAAGCATAGAGTAAGTTAAATATTAATACATGACGAAAATAATAATACAATATTGAAGGCATTAAGACGAAAGTGGAGACCTTTGAATAGAAACTTTCTGCTCATAAACTCGGAACTTTCGCCTTGTCTTCGGATCGTCGTCCTTGCTGAGCAATTGAAACGCAAGCTAACGTGCTGTATTTTCTAGCTTCTCTTGGAAAAACATTCTCAATCCAATTCAAGACGCTTGGTTCTCTGTCTGTTGCATCTTCCACTGGGCTACCCTCCGGCAATGGGTGGGTGGGTTGGTAATACGCATGACTGCACAAATAGAAGACGAATACGCTGTAGCTCGCGATTCAATTAATTACCGAGGGAGTTGTAAACGGGTTGGTCGCTAGAAAGACGTGCTAGAGTATTTCGGACCAAGTTGGGTCTCTTCGCATTCTCCGTCCCAGTGTAATCTCCTCCAATTTCCTGTCTGTCAACGCCAGGTGTACCACCTTAACACAAGCTGTTACGAAACTACACCAGACTTCACTATTGTTCGTACTAACACGCTCGTGTTTACGGATGGATCTACTAGTCGTGTCCCAGGTTAAGTGGGTGGTTCATATTCGAGAATTATTTTTAGACATAAAAAAAATTACACATGCAAACATGTATGACATATTTAACTCAGATAAAAATGGCGACGAGTCGGGAATCGAATCCGAAACTCCTGCATTTATTGCAGGGGTGTTAGCTACTACTCTACCCGTTCGCATTCCACAACTGCACACTGTGTGGATGGAAATGGCATACAGTTTTGGAAGGTGAACCGGTGGTGTAGTGATTAACACACGTGTGTTCAATGCAGAGGTCCCGCTTTCGATCCCGGTTCGTCACCATTTTCAAATGAACGAATGACGTCACATATCTTCTCCACGTGTAGATACACGGAAGAAATACATGCATATGTGACATTTTACCTCTAAAAAATCAAAGATACAACAATATTTATTTTATCAGGAAATATTTGGCTCATGTGTACAATTTTTTTTTATTGTGGGGCTTTACGGCTCGTCGACATCAAAGGTCATTAGAGTCCTTAAAACCTGTACAGGTGGGGAAAATGCAGTTACGCACTAGGGAGAGCCAACATGACTCTCCCTGCGTGTGGGACTCGACCATACCCACTAAAACAACATCAAAACTGATCTACAACACACCAAAACATATCTCGCAACATATATCAAAACAAAAATGGAGGGGGGAGCAAAAATGAGGGGGGCACATAACATGAGGTGGGACAAAGAATAATGGGGGACAAAAAATGAGGGGTAGGAAAAAAATAAGAGGAATGAGGAAAATGAAAGATATCCTAGCCCTAATGGCGTCGGGATCGAAAAGAACAAGAGGTGATCAAGGGAGGTCAGGAAAGAGAAAGGAAGGAGACTGGCACAAGTAAGTAGAAGTAATGCCAGACTCAGCTCGGGGCCCCGTGCTCGCCAAACACGTACTTACTAGATGTAAGTCCCCTGGGGGGNCACTGATGGGACGCAATAGAAGGCTACCTGCGGCCGATACTGATCGTCACGGTGCTGCAACTGTCATACACTAATATTGTGAAAACTTTGTTTATTTCCAAATTCGAATAATTATTATAATATTAGTGTATATTATTATTATTATGATTTTTATGATTGTCAACGTAGTCGTACTCTAATTGTAACAAGATAAGTGGAAATTTCACGTTTATTTAAAATATATCTTAAATACGTCCAGAAAATGATTAGAAACGCGTAAAGGTAATCAATATTTTTTTTAAAAAAAAAATTTTGATTGCCTTTAGGCGTTTCACTTGGAAATTAAGACATAAAATTGTTACAGTTGGATAACAACAAAAATGTAATAGATTGAAATTTTCTATCATTTTTTTCTCATTTTCTGAGCAGGTATTCGATATAATAAGCGCCAACTTTCCGAAAGTTCCAAAACATTCAATATCCGTCATGAGCCATGAATGAATTATTTTATTATTTCACTCCTCCAGTCTATCGACTTTGAATTATAACTTCTCGAAATAAACTCTTGTAGTAGAAGATATTGCAATATTGGTAGTATTTAAAAAGTATTTAAGTTATTCCATAGCCAAATTTTTGCGGTAATGTCCGGTCTGACTTCCCTAACAATTTAGATTTTGTAGAATTCCATCTGTTTGTCCTTTCGTTTGTCTGTCTATCTGTAAATCTGTTAGTCTGTTAATCTTTCAATGCTTCCCAGTGACTGTCTGGACGTCTGCTTGTCTGTCTGTCATCCCTTCGCCTGTCTTTGTGTCCAACCGTTCTTCATCTGTTCCTATGCTACCCGTTCATGCGCAGTGATTCACACAAAATGAAGCGAACAGTGATTCAGATCGTGTATTTCCTAATTTTTGTTTCTTTCATGTGCTTGTACTGTACAATTCTTACAAATATAATCTTAAGTGTAATTATCTTGGGTTTTTGTGCCGGTCCGGTCCGGAAAACTTACCAATAATATTTGAAATGAAAGAAATGCGATGAAACTTAGGATTTATTGAGTAAAAGTTTGTTTCTAGTTTCAGACATCATAGCTTGATGCTCGAAATTTGTCGTAGGAAAATATCATTATGTTCACTCTCATCGATAGATATCCACCATACTACTAAGAACCGTTCTTTGATTATTAAACGCAAACCCACCAATGTTTTAATTCCTCCAACAGTTTTCGAACGCATCTTTAACGATAACCCTTACATACTGCCGCCGATATTTTTGTAACGCTAACTTTACCTCCCCTTACACGTTAAGGAAAGTAAATTCTTTATTTTTTGAGAAATCTGGAAGTAAATTTGAGGAATTTGTCTGATGTTGACAGATTGTTCATTATAAATAATAAAAGATTTTGTCATTCTGTCCTTATTTATTAATGCAAAAGGCATTTTCGACCACATGGCGGCGGTTCTTACACGAACACTATCACTCACAAATTGACTAAGAAACTTAATCAAGATTTTCAACACTACACACATTTCTGTGCTACACGCACGATTAAAAACAGCACAGAGTTGGTTAACAAGATTAAAAATTCAAATTTTTTGCCATCAAGATATTTTAAAAATTTAGAGGAAATTATTCGACATCTTATAATTTGGTATATTAATTACAACTTCCTTCGCTGACTATATTCGAGTCACAATCCTGCATCACGCAAATCGGGCGAGTCCAGAAATTTCCTTGCTTTCTCACGACACGTCATGAACAGTTCGATATCTGTTCAAGTTATCAGGTCATATCATCGATTCAACTAATCGAACTGGCAACTACGCACTAACTTGAAAGGTATAAAGGCACATGGCCCTTGCTTACTTCAAGACATTACTTCATTGCTTCTACATTACTTCACATCGTCTCATCTCATCACTTTCTCCGTGGAGCCACATATCACCTCCACGATGGGTCGGCAAACCAGTCGACATCACGTCGCTACAACGCGAAAAAGGATTACCATCGGTCGTCAAAGGTTAGATTTGGTAACAAAATGCCGGTCCACCTCTACTCTACTCTACAAGCAACTCACCTGTTTTCCAGGACTGTTTCTTCACGTCTCATCTCATCAGCAGTCTTTCTTGGAAAAAACAGTATTCTATCATTATTTTTAATTACTTTCATGGCATGTTATTGAACCATCTGTTCTTGTTAGTAATCACTATTCATTTTTCGCCTTATCCTTTATTCATACTTGTTCCGGGGCGACGTACGAATTGAATAGTGAAATACTCTGGCGGATGCCACAGAACACAACAGATTTATGAAGACGGAGGACCAGCTTCCGAGGAAGCAATTTGAGGGATGTAAAATAAGGAAAAGACCAAATATAATCCTTATAAGTTTAATGAATCGAATTTCGTCACAACATTGTATGTGATAAATAAAATAAACATTGAATTGACTCTTGAATTATTAAACTAAAATTACATAAACAAGAAATAATTGAGCAATCAAAATTGGATTAAGCAGAATGGTGAAATACGAGTCTAAGTATCATTAAATCAGTAATCTTTCTAGATGAGTACACAATTGGCACACCAATCCATCAATTCACAGACTACTTGGGTATTTTAGTATTATATAGAATTGCTGCTTAATAAAATGAAATAAATATCCAAGAGTCAACAAGACTTATGATTAGAATGAAAATCCTTATATTAATAGTGCCGTTTGATCAACACAACATTACGTATTTCATGATTACATACAAATACTGTTTGATACATTGAAAGAAATATCCAAGAACCAAATGACTTATTATTAGAATGACATGTTCTTTATTACGGGTGCATTTAATTAAGTGTTTAAGATCATGCCACTCCGTAAAGTTTTATATTCACATTCCTTCTGAATTTGATATAATCAGTGGGGATTTGTTTCGTAATAAGAAAGAAAAGTATTCTGCTCTAGATTACACTAAAGTGGTTCTTTAGAGAACCATTGAGCTAACTGAGAACAAAGGGAACACATGTAACCAGTTATTGCGGAGCAATTCTTGGTTCAAGTCAACTTGAAATAATTAATAACAAAGGAACACATGTAACCATTTATAGCGGAGCAGTTCTTGGTTTAAGTCAACTTGAAATAATGAATAACAAAGGAACACATGTAACCATTTATAGCGGAGCAGTTCTTGGTTCAAATCATGAACACCCACACATGTTCAATACTTGGATTATCACCAAACACAGTACGTTAAGAACTTAAATGGTAATACTCAAGCTTAGGAGTCCAGCTGGCGTTGTCTTCGGCCTGTAGCTCGATGTATTGAAGTGCCGTGACACGCACTCGCATGGGAATACACTGATGCACACGCTAAATTGGCGGGCGCGAATTGAAGTACAATGGTAAGAAGCATATGCGCACACAAATAGAAATGCAAAATGGGAGCAAATCTCGGTCGCGTGCGGCAACTTGTGAATGTGCTCTTAAATGTAGTTTAACAATACTTGATGTTATTCGCTCTATAATAAAACGAATTGAACATTAAATAAAAATAACAAAGTAATCAGACTTAGAAATGAAAAGACCGACTTTGAAATCGGGTGGCTGTTGGCGAAAAATGTAGGTCCGTTTACATGGACGCGTGGTAGACGAATTAATGCGTCCGTATGAATGGGCGCGTGGTAGACGACTGAGAAAGTCCGAGTGAGTGGACGCGTGGTAGACGACTGAGAAAGTCCGAGTGAGTGGACGCGTGGTAGACGACTGAGAGCGGATGCGAGTCTGAGCCATATCAAATAGAGTGCTGAAGGGTGAAAAGACGCCGTCTACTGGCACTATCTTACGGCCAGCTGATGAGGCTCAATGCTAATACTTGCAGATTTTGTTAAATGACGAGTGCAGGAAATGTGCGCCTTCGGGTGAAAGGTGTTTCGCCTAACAAAGGCCAGCTACCACAGCCCGCATTTTGGGGGGTGAGAGGGTGCCAAACGTAGCCTCGCTGACAGATGCTTAGAAGCTGGTAGCCTCACTTAGGGCAAGCATTATTTCCAGCTGGGGAGAATGATGTGTGCCGAAACAATACTCTATTCTTCTTTTTCTATCATTTCTTGTGCAGGCAAGTCACAAATGTCTACACATATGGGTTCTCCTTTATCTCCGCTATTAGCTGACGTATTTGTGAACCATTTTGGTACCAACATTTTTTTATTCTGGACCCCCACTCTTAAGGAACATTGTACACTGGCATCGTTATGTATCGACATAATCATACTTTGGTCCGGTACTCTTAGACAACTTCATCAGTTTTTATCATACGTCAATTCCATACATCCAACCATCAAATTTACTATAGAAGCAGAAAACGAACATAGGACACTCAACTTTTTGGACCTCTCTATTACACTTGTTGACAACCACCACGTGTTTGACATTTTTAGAAAACCCACACACTTAAATACTATCATTTATAACGCTTCACTACATCCACCCACACATAAACATGCAGCGTTCCATGCTATGATACATCGACTGTTCTCCATTCCACTTTCTCGAGACAAAATCAGAAAGAAGTTTGTACAATAAAACAAATTGCATTTAACAATGGTTATGATACCAGTTTGATAGATTTCATCATCAAGAAAAAACACACAACACACAAAAAAAATCACAACACTTTCCCCCCTTCATAAAGATACCACGACCCCTCGCATTACCATATTTTACATAGGCTATCTTTCTCTTAAGTTAGCAAATTTATTTAAACATCGCGGTCTCTACACTTCCTTCTATGCACCTGAGTCCCTGAGAAACATCCTCTTCCATACAAAAGACCCTACACCCCTCTCGCAATTAAGTGGAGTGTACGCACTTACATGCGGTGAGTGCAACAAACTGGACGCAATTTTGATAAAAGACTACATGAACACATTCACGCTTGCAAAACCTCACTCGCATTTCGCCACACACCTTATAGATAACAATCACACACAGTCAATGATTTCCAAATTTTAGAAATAGAAAATAATTACTGGAAAAGACTTAAATTAGAAAGCAATTCACATTGACAATTCATTTAATTCCAATATTTTCACACTCAATCATCAAATCCCAGATATTTCTTTCCCCTTGCTAAAATTAGCCATAAAACAACTGAAGCCAGTTACACGGAAAATCTGTGACGTCAATGGAAATTCCTGAGACTTTCTTATAAAATCCCACCCTTCAGGAGACTGTGCTTTTAGATACCTTGCCACAGGACCCAGGTATGCCAGTTTTCTCATTTCCTGTTACTATTGCATATTATATTGAAAATTATTAATTTTTCAAAGAAGGTGGTAAATTAATTTTAGAATATTCAATTTTTTATTTTGACATTTATATTTTCATTTTATATTTTTTTTAAATTCTTAACTTTTCGAAATAGAAGAGGGTAGATTGTTTTTAGAATGATTATATTTCTTCTGTAATATATATTTTGTAAAAAAAAATTGTAGCACTGATGATGGCCGCCGTGCGGCCAAAAAAGGTCTTTTGCATTAATAAATAAGGACAGAATGACATAATATATTATTACTTACTGGAAGAAAATGTTTGATACACTAACTTAATTGCTCGTTATGTGAATTCTAAGAATAATGGATTATAGTAAAATTCAAGCCATAGTGACACCATACTTATGGCCTAATATTTGTGTGTATGTGTTCTTTGCAAATTTCCAAAAGCCCTAATTACTTTAATGATTTTGCAGGACCGCGTAATTTTTTTCGCACTATTGCTTACTCTCTCATCTTCACGGAAAAATTGTTATTTTTTATTTGATACTGTGTCATTAAACAGAAGGAAAGTAATGTTTTTATCTATAGGGAAAGGGGGTTTATTGAGCATGCTGATAATGGACATTCAAGCCCCCATACTCAGTTACAACTTGCGCTCAAGAGTACGATGTGGTACTCGAAGTTGACAATCGCGTTCAGGTGCAGTGTGCGGGCGTGATCCGGAACTAGAAGCTGTACCAATTTCAAATTCCTCTCCAAAATCTAACGTCGATACCATTTCTCGTGAGTCACAAACTTTTAACGAAAATAAAATAATTATATTTCATCATAATGTCCAATCCCTTTCAAACAAATTGACAGACATTGAAATTCTGGTACACGAAAGTCGATTCGATTTGCTACGCCTCACAGAGCTTTAGCTATCAACTAAGAACATCAACGATACTGCTATTTCTAATTATTATTTAGCAAGTTCTTACTGTCGGCAAAATTTTGAAGGCAAAAATCCCCACGCAGGTACGTGTATCTACGTTCGTAATGATATTTTATCTTCTCCACTGACAGGCTACGAGAATTTCTGCATAGATAGTGTGTTCGAATTTTCTGCAGTTAATCTGACCGACACCGGTATTGTTGTTTTGTGTATTTATAGACCTCCTCAATCAGATCTTGACATATTTTTTCGGAACTTCGAAAATGTTTTAGAACATATCGCACATAAATCTACTAAATCTATCGTTATATGTGGTGATTTCAGCATCGATTTCCTAAGTACATCCGACTCTGCACATTCACCAGTTAATCGATTCAAGAATCTTATCGACTCCTTCAACCTTATTACTACGGTAAACGACCCCACTCGCCTCTCCGGTTCATCTCAAACATTGCTAGATCAAATTATAGTCAACAATGGAATCTCGTATCTCTCTGAAGTGTTTATCGCCGGATACAGTGATCACCTTGCTCAAGTATTGACTATTAATAATACACTAAAACCGCTTAAAATCCTTTACAAATTTACAAGAGAGTTTAATGACATAAATAAATCCATATTTATAAATTATTTGCGTGAAGAAACATGGAAAGGTATACAATTTCCAAAACACCGACGACAAATTCAATGTATTTATCTCAATATTCCTAAAACATTACAACTCTAGTTTTCCCATAAAACGCAAGTTAATTAACACAAAAAAATACAATAGATGGATCACCCTAGGGATAAGAATTTCTTCAAAAAACAAACGCCGTTTATATTATCTTTCAAAACGCTATAACCAGCCACCCGAATTCCATAATTATTTTCGTAAATATAAGACTTTTCTTCGAAAAGTAGTCTATGCAGCTAAAGTAATGGAAAACGAAAGGCATATACTAAAATCGAACAACCGGATGAAAGCCATGTGAAATTTTGTTAAAAATTACACGTCAACTTCTGAAGACCGCGAAGAAAATGTTTCTTTACTAAACGATGGCAAAATCGTATCAAATCCTCAGGACATCGCAAATTTGTATAATTCTCACTTCTCAGAAGTTGGTAAAATAACGAACTCAATATATCCAAATCAATGTCCTCCAATTATTACCACCCACATACCCAATTCTATGTTCACTTCCGAAACTAACGCCAGTGAAGTCATGGGAATCATCAGCTCCTTAAAAAACAAATTTTCACGAGGCATAGATGATATACCTGAGTTTATTGTTAAATCTTCGTCCCACGCTATATTAAATCCACTCGTAAATATTTTTAATAGTTCTTTCTCGGAAGGGGTGTTTCCCAACATATTTAAGAGAGCTAAAGTGAAACCTTTAAACAAGAAAGGAAACAATCTTAATGTTGGAAATTACCGACCAATATCTCTACTACCCACTTTCTCAAAAATCCTAGAAAAATTGTTCTATAAGCGTCTTCTAGATTTTTTATCAAAAGATAACATTCTCTCTGACAATCAACACGGTTTTAGGAAATTCTTTTTCACTACAAGCGCCATATTTTCCTTCTTAAACGATGATACCACATCTCTATACCGTGGAAAAAATCCTCAGGGTGTTTTTCTTGACTTATCCAAAGCATTCGATGTCATCGATCACGAAATTCTCCTTTCCAAATCATTCTTTAGGCATTCGTGGACTTCCACATCAATGGCTAACTTCTTATTTAAAAGATAGATATCAACAGGTAGAAATATCCTATACTAAAAATAAAATACTTGAGCGTTGTCTTTCAGAAACAAAGCCACTTACTTGCGGAGTACCCCAAGGATCAATTCTCGGCCCTATACTCTTTTTATTGTATGTGAACGACATGTCATCATCCACATCAGATTGCAAAATGGTTCTTTTTGCTGATGACACTAATTTACTATGTAAACACGCCAATGCTCAAAAAGGTTTGTCTAACCTTTCGACTTGGTTCCATGCAAATCGCCTCATAGTAAACACTGATAAAACAGTGTTTATGACATTTCACAATAGTAATAAAAAATCTTTACCCCATGTTTCTCTTTCTTTAAACGGAACACAATTAAAAACTGTCACGAATACAAAATTCTTAGGTCTCCATATTCAAGACAACCTCAAATGGAATTGTCACNTCGAATCTTAGATTACGCAGTTAGTCCACGTATTTCCCGTTGCGTATATTTTGCAAACGTGTACTCCCATTTACGTTACGGCATTACCTTCTGGGGTAATGCCGGTCAGAGCATTCAAACTTTCAGAATTCAGAAGAGGTTAGTTCGGATAATTTGAAAATCTCACACCCGAAACTCATGTAAACCTTTATTCAAGGAATTAAATATCTTGACACTTCCCTGCATTTATATCTATGAAACGGTCGTGATTGTTAAGACCGAATTACAGAAGTGCCACCCTTTCTTTATACAAAACAGTTTCGTTCACGAACACAATACTTGTAATATTCATCGTCCTAGAGTGTCAACCACTCTTTGCCAAAAAGGACCGCATCATTCGGGAATCGTTCTACATAATTCCCTGCCCAAGAAAGTAAATGACATTATGAAATTGAATATCTTCAAAACCGCGGTTAAAAACTACCTCCTGCACCAGTGCTTCTTCACTGTAAAATAATTTATTGATTTTAATAAAAGTTAAATTCGTCTTGTACTTTATCACGCCATTGCTG